>KZ061771.1:153702-186917 GCA_002091835.1 Anopheles maculatus
ACCATCCCGACTGCATCACACCTTCCGGGCGTTGAATGGAACGAACCCACACATTCCAAATATGTAACCATGTAACCACGGCAACGAAAACGAGAGTACACGTGCGACAGTTGTGGATGACTTTGATTCACTTTCCCTTTCCTGCTGGATGTATCGAATTTGACGTGACGTGCAAAATGGCTGCAATACCGAGCGGCGGAATTGACTACGAATTGGAGCCCCGGGGACGCCGGTTGGAACTTGAAACAAACTTGAAGTCTCTGTCTTTCTCTCTCTCTCTCGCGCGCGGGCGATTCCATACTCTCTCGTCCATACACACTATTCAACCCGTGTTTATCTTAGCACAACGGGTCCACATGCCAACTAAGGCGAAGCAGGAAGCAACCCCAAGACCCTGACAGACGCGGGAAAGAGCCCTGTACAGCTGTGGTGAAGACCCCTAGACAAATGCCCGCTACCTACAAACCCCTACAAACCTTTCCTTTCGATTTCGTTCGCAATCAAGGTGTAATTGCCGTAAAAGCTCTACATGTCCGGAAGGACCACTTGCGCTTAGAAACAAAATCAAACGAGGGAATGTGTGCGGATGAGATGCGGGAGAGAGAGAAAGAGAGAGAGACTCTGCCCTGTTGCCCTTTCGGTTCGGACTCGACTTTCTTCCCCATTATTTCGTGCCATCGTGAGGCATCTTCCACGCTGGAGCAGCTTTGCCTTTAATATGTCTTGTTTCTTGCTTCTTCTGCTTCAATTCAGAGAGCTTAGGAGGGCTTTCTTCAATCCTATGCCAAGGTGCACTGGTGCCGAACAGCAATGAGATGCAAGAGTGGGAAGCAAGGTAGAAAGAAAATGCGTTTTCCACTATGAATTTATCATTGCGCAGATGCGCTATAAAATTATTACACAAAACTAAACTAGCGCACTGATTGATCTTGTGCAATTGTTTGTTTTACTGCTTTAGTTGATTGCTTCGTTGCTTTCATTTACTTGTTTTGCATTTCATTTACATGTTTCTGCACTTTATTTCATTTGTATTTGTTATTTTATTTAGCTTACTTTGTATCTTTCCATGAATTATTTATCTTAACTATCTTTTAGCGTACTTTATCTCGCTTTGCGTTGCTTTGCACTAAACGATTCGTTGCAGCCGGTGAAACGAGAAGATTGTTTCCGGTGGCTACAACCCTATCGCTCCCTCTCACCTTTCCCCTTCATCCACCCCTCCTACCGGCATCGTCAGTTATGATTATACAATACGATGGAAAACTCGGTTGCCACCATCTTCCTCATTCACCGACCACATCCACATCGCGTGGCCTTCCGTTCGGACCCACTTTCGCTTCGGAAAGTGATCACATCGTTGCGATTTACCCGCGTTGCGTGATGTGCGAGGCCGAGAGTAGGAGGTGTGGGGGGGAGGGAGAGGTGGATGTTGTTGGAGGAAAGTTACATACGTCCAGCGTCGAACACATGTAACATGGAGCCACCGCCACATGTTTGTTGTGGACCCTCGGGCAAAAAACCTTCCGGCGGTCACAAATTACGAAACGGCCACTCGGACACGATGCTTGGATAATGTTGCGTGTGTGTGTGTGTGTGTGTGTGTGAGGCGGAAGGCGAAAACATGTCGATCATGGTGATCATGAAAAGCGATGCATGGTTGCATGGTGCAGTGTGCAGTTTTCTGTTTTCCCTTCGGTTTTCAGTTTCCGACTTTCCGACGCCCCGAAGGGAAATGTATAGCGCATCGATAGATGGATGAGCGTTAAGACAAAGCACTGTAACTGGGATTCACTTCGACGGCATGTATGATGAGATGCGAAACAATAAGTATGGAGGAAGCTTGGGGAATTGTTTTAGTATCTCATACCGGGCAGTATAATGTGTCATTTTGTACAGTACCACTTATAAGCAGATGTTAATTTTTGCAATTTAATTTATTGCCCTGCTTAAAGGATTATTTTTACGGTCCAGGAGTGGCTGCTTATGACTTTTATGGAATTGGATTTCTCGATATTTATTTAAATTATAGCGAGTTTAACCTTTGGCAACTGTATACTCAACAGTTTGGTTTCTTGTAAGCTATATTTATTTTAAGAAAATACAAACTCGATACAATTTTATTGTAATTCATCTATAAAAAGTGATAATTTTCTTTACGATTTGATTTTTAGGTTAATAATTCTGCATACATTGATGCATTGCATGATTTTATTTTACTTCCACTTTCACGACAGGAATGGTATCAAATCTGATCCTTAACAACACCGATATGGCTAAACACAGTGATGGACAAAATAATAAGACCACCTTCATTAGGTTCTAGACATTCCATACTTTAGTAGAAGCATCAGCAACAATTTATCTTTCTATCACAACTTTATTTTCAATATTGGAATACTTCTTCTTCTTCTTTCATGGCCTAACGACCTCTTAAGGTCATGCCTGCCATTTCTGGCTTACTAGACTAATTGATACCGCATAGTTGGTTAGTCAATCCTCACTATGGGGGAACGACCCGGATGAGACTTGAACCCCGGTCCTGCCGTGTGAAGACCGGCGCCGCTGTCGCATCACCACCGGGTCGCCTATATTGGAATAGTAACATTTATAAAAGTTCCAAAATTGTGTGTATTTAAAAGCGTAGAACAATGTTTAAAAGTGTACAAATAAAATTAAAAACATTTTTAATAAGATCCTTATGTAAATGATAGTGTTAAAATAGTACAAAAGTTGATAAAGAAGTTGATATCGTAGAAAATTAAAGTCATTAAATTAAACAAACTGTTTAAGAAAGACCTAGGATAAAGGTGCAACTAGCAGCACAATTAATAACATGCAAGTGTAATAAACGACTGTTTTAAAACAGTAAATAAGTCACTTAATGTAGAGAAAACAGTTTTTGTGAAATTGTGACATAACCTGTTAGCTAAGGTACACAATTGGATTAAAAAAAATATTATGAGAACATGACGCGATAAATAAATAACGCTTGCGTTAATAAAACGCTAAACAAAACCAACAATGGATATAGAATAAAAAAAATTAACATAACTTTAATTACCTTTAAAAAATCATTAACTAGCGTACTTTTGTGATTTCTTATAAAACTAATTGTATAAAGTAGTAATTTTTATGGAAGAATAATTGAATTCTATTGAATAATTTATCCTTTAACATCAGAGATAAGGCATCGGCTTGGATTAATCGTACAGCAAAACGCTACAATAGTCAAAAATATGGCTAAGTATTGACACTAAATTTTATAGTTCCTGCTGGTGGTGGTGATCGATAAATTATACTTACTTACTTATCAACGCCATCACTCCATCTCAGTTTGGGCCTACCACGCCTCCTCTATTCGTGTGGACGGCCTAAAAGGACTTTACGGGCTGGGTCGTTCGGTGCCATTCTCATGACATTACCAGCCCACCGGAACCTGGCGAGCCTAATTCGCTGCACGATGGTGAGGTCACCGTACAGCTGATAGAGCTCGTCATTGTAGCGGCTCCTCCATTGTCTTTCCACACATACGGGGCCAAAAATCCTTCTGAGCATCTTCCTCTCGAACACCGCTAAGAGGTTTTCGTCAGTTTTGGACATGTCTCAGAGGCGTATGTGAGTACTGGGACTATAAAGGTTCTATACAATCTCAGCTTCGTCCACCGCAACAGGAATTTTGAGTGGTGAAGTTTCCTCAGGCTGTAGTATGACCGGTTGACAGCCTGCACCCTTCAACGTCTATGCTGTTATCGGTGCTGACTTTTGAACCCAGATAGGTGAAGTATTGGACGTCTTCGAAGGTGAGATCACCTATCTGTATATCACCACTGCGTAAATCATTGTTTGTTAGTAGGGCCGCTGGTGGAGCCACCATCATTTTGGGTTTTACCTCGATAATCTCCAACCTGAGGTTCAGTGCTCGATCCTTTGATTAGCTTCTGCTACATAGGAGAGCCTCAAACCAATTAGACATCATTGTCATCAGCGTATGTCAAGATCTGGAATGACTTATAGAAGATGGTCCCCGAGGTATCCACCGCCGAGTCTCGGATGGCCCTTTCTAGCAACAGCTTGAACAAGATACAAGTAAGCCCGTCTCCCTAGCACAAGCCCTTGGTGGTAGTAAAAGGCCCTGAGAATCAATAAATTATTAAGCATTGCAAAAATATTGGAAAGAAACTATAAATAAAATGAATAACGTAGTGCAAACACTTCTACGGTTAGATCTTTGGTACACTGTTTTAAGCCAAATAAATACAAAATAAAGGTATTTTTTGCAATCTTTAAATCATTGAGGACTAGTTGTTTGAGTGTTCTGATATTAGGCATCACTTTGCATCCACGATATCAACAGCAATTTCTCAACACCACCTACATACATATCTCGATGCATCATCGCGTCATAATGGTGGGGAAAAAAATTGCATTGTTTTAATAAGCAAAAAAACCCAAAATCATACATTATAATGTACCCTTTTTTCCCTATCTCACTCGTGTCAGCAAAACTCAATATTCTATTTTCCAGTACCGCCGTCCCATTTCCACCAAACACACCACCTCACGGCTCAACCTAGTGAGTCAGAACACATTTAGACGAACCGGCAGCAACGTTCGGTTTGGCTGCGGTGTGACCAGCCCGCGGTCACCTTTTGAGCCCCAGCACCGTCAGCAAACCTGGCTGCGCAACGGCGAAATATGTTGACGATGATACGGCTACGGTGCGAAAACGACCGGAACTTGACCCGCAAGCCCATTGCCGGGAGAAGCGGACCGATAAGCGTAATGGCGCGACTGGGGTGACAAACGTGTTTCACACATCCCGGCGCAAAACAACTTCCTCGTCGCGATTTCAACTCGCAAACGTGAAGAATCATATTTATTATTGCAACTAATGTCCGCAAATTATGGAGCCGTGCACATACATATCTCTCGCTCGCTCCCCTGCAAGCTAAGCAACTTTGGCGCCGCAACTCACGGCGTGTCGTGTCAAGTTGATAAGGGTGGTTTGATTTTCCGCGGGCGATTCGCTGACACGCTGCGCGTATGCAATTGTAAGGAGGCATGCATATTAGAGCCCGGGTGTGTGTGTTTTTTTGATATGGTGACATTATGATGACACAGCATTACGCTGACCTTGTGGGTATGGATACAATTTCGACCAAGCGCTAACCATCGGGCTCGATGTGCAAAAACTGCAACGATAACAGCTTAAAATTCTACGAATCGAATGTTGCTGCTGCTGCAACACTCTGCTGCATCACAACCGTTAATCAGTAAGCAGCGATTTTTACTTACAACGATCGTTTACGAAGCACAAACAATTCTCAATTCGGGAAATTCATTTGCTTACTTTATTATGTGTACATTAAAAATGTTGTTGCAGTAAGTTGTGCACTTGAAGCAGCAATAAATAAATGTAAACAATACAGAATTGCCCGATATAGTTGTGGTGATAACAACATGTTTGCATTATAAGTAAAATCAACAAGTAATCTCTATAAAACTAATACGAAGTCAGTGACGTCTTTATCACTCTTTGTGTTTAGCCTATCAACTAAGTCATTGTGCAACTCTTGTGAAGCGTCTTCTTCTTCTTCTTTTGTGGCCTGCTCCTAGGGAGCACGTCTAACAGACATGGCCTGGTGTCCAATCCGTTTCCAGGAAACTCGGTCCATGGCTGCACTCCTCCATCCCCGGCTGCATCCGATATCCCTCAGGTTAGACTCCACTTGATCCAGCCAACGAGCTCGCTGGGCTCCTCTACGCCTCGTGCCGAACGGGTCGCTGACGAGCACTTTCCTGGCAGGGCATGAGTACGGCATCCTCATCACGTGACCCAACCAGCGTATCCTTCCGGCTTTGGCAACCGTCAGGATGTCTGCATCGTCAAACAGCTCAGCTAGCTCGTGGTTCATTCTCCTTCTCCACACGCCCTGCTCGCACACACCGCCAAAGATAGTCCGTAGCACCCGCCGTTCGAAAATGGCGAGTGCATTGGCGTCCTCCGCCAGCATAGTCCAGGACTCGTGCCCGTAGAGGACTACCGGCCGTATCAGTGTACGATATATGGCGCATTTCGTGCGTTGTTGGAGTCTTCTGGATCTCAGGAGTTTGTGGAGTCCGTAGTAGGCACGATTCCCCTGAACAATGCGCCTTCGGATTTCGCTGCTTAAGTTGTTATGCGAAGTTACGATCGTGCCAAGGTAGCAAAACTCCTCTACTACCTCGAGATCGTCGCCGTCAACTAACACTCTGCTTCCCAGTCGTGCTCTATCACGTTCAGAGCCTCCGGAAAGCAGGTACTTTGTCTTCGTCGCATTGAGCCTCAATCCAATCCTATCGGCCTCGCGTTTCAGTCGGGTGTACGCTTCGCACACCGCCGCAGATGTTCGCCCGATGATGTCGATGTCATCCGCGAAGCCAAGGAATTGGAGAGACCGGGTGAAAATCGTGCCCCGGATATCGAAGCCCGCGCTTCGCATGACACCTTCCAGAGCGATGTTGAACAGCAAACAGGAGAGTCCGTCCCCTTGCCTCAGTCCCCTGTGAGATTCGAACGAATCCGACAGCATGTTCGACACTCTCACCTTGCACTGCACACCGTCCATTGTAGCCCTCAACAGCCGTACCAGTTTCGCAGGGAAACCGTACTGCCGCATGATGTTCCATAGCTCGGTACGATCTATGGTGTCGTAGGCTGCCTTAAAGTCGATGAACAGGTGGTGCGTGGGGATCTGGTGCTCCCGGCACTTCTGGAGGATCTGCCGTAGAGTGAAGATTTGGTCGGTAGTGGATTTCCCTCCAACAATTCCAGCTTGGTAGCTCCCGACGAAATCTGTAGCAAGGGGCGCAAGTCTGCAGAAGAGTATTCGGGACAGGATCTTGTAGGCAGCATTCAAGACTGTGATGGCTCGGAAGTTAGCACAGTCCAGTCTGTCGCCCTTTTTGTACACTGGGTGAATAACACTCAGTTTCCAGTCGTCCGATAGTTCTTCCTGGTCCCATATCCTAACAATCAGCCGATGCATAATCGCGGCAAGCCAAGTGAAGCGTCTAGGCCTACTAGATAAATCGGTACTGGTTTTCAACATCAACGATATATTTGCAATTATTATTTGTATTGGCTTGAGGACGATCATTTTCTAAATATTAATTTTAAGCCAACGACTAGATAAGATACGATCAAACAGATTTTTGCAAATAAAATAACAGAGCGAAAGCTTAGTTGTATTTGGAAGTCTTCAGCAAACGAGCAAATAAAAAATCACTTATTACAACAGCAATTCCATGATGATAATCATTTGGAGAAGACATTAACAACAGATTAGTTGAAAGTTGACTAAGTACACTACCTTGAGATACATCTGAGGAGCAAAAGGATCTTCTGTAAACATGAACTTAAGATCTACCATGTAGGAACTGTAGGAACATCTGCAGCTATCATGTCGTGTCTCATGAGACTTGCTTTTGTCTAATATTTGGACAGGGAAGTAAGCCTTAAGTCGGTCGAGATGACAGTTGTCGTAAACCGCATTCTTATTCTAGTATTTTTAAAACAATACTTAGCATATTACAAAGTTGTTATATCGGTCCTACATTGGTGCACCAGACTTTATCTATACTACTAAGCCTAGTAGTCAGATTAGTTTGGATCTTCATGATCTTCATTGTGTTGGACCCATCATTAAACAATGTTTGCAGATGTTCCACACAAATGCATTAATTTGTGGTTTCTAAAATTATTGATAAAACCTCCGAAGTTCCTCCTTTCTAGTAAATTAGTTGACGCTGGTCGTAGCAGTTAGTGCAGTTAGTCAACGTAGAACAAAAAGTCTTCCAATTTCTGAGGGACATGTTGCATTGAAGTTTACAGCTGAGACTGCAGAGCAGTGTCTCATAGTATAGAATTCAGCTAGAGCCAAAAGAACAAGATATATTCAACAAACAATATAAGCTGAACTTCAACTCAAACAGTCGTCCCTTTCGAAGAGCGCGTTCTCCACGTTAGTTCATTAATTAATCTGGCAAGATCGATTCGATCGGCCTTGGAGGAAGTCAGCTAGGAAAACATCTAGCAGTAGGGCTTATGTCACCCCCCTCGGAGCCCAGTTGCATCGCCAATTGCAGCGGCAAGAAGATGCGACATAATTATTACCAATCGGATGCCCTTTTCCTGAAGTTATCGGTTAGGTTTGTTGCTCAATCGAGGGTACGGTACAGCAGCAGCTGTTGGTGGCGATGGTTTGGACTATGGTAGGAGAGCATCAGACGAGCGTACACCGTTGCTGCACCTTTGGCACGATAATGACCTCAGTGGTTCCGGTAAGGGATGAGCTGAAGGTGTGCGGGAGGGTATCGATCACGACCTACGACTCGATCTCTGGTCGATCGAAACCGTGCATATGCACGGATCGGTATATCAAGGGAATAATTTTTATATTTGTTTTACTTTGCATACTGGAAATATTAAATAGAACTAACAATTATACGAAATTAAAAATCCTTGACAGAAAACTCTCAAAGTACGTGAACTTCGTAACGTTATCACACGCACACCTGTTTTGTTATGCAAAATAAGCTTCAGAAAATAACGACTCTATAAAAAGATTATCTTTAAACGTCATCTCAGGCTTATCTTCGCTGTAACTGTCCATCCCCAAGCAGGCTTATCTTAATGGCGCTATAAACGATCTCTACCGTATTCAGATCAGATAGTATAAATAGGAAAATATTCCAAGAAGAGAAAACCCCAACCGTTTGCTGCGGTTGAAGGTGAAGGCATCTCGAAAGGGCACCACCTTCGTCAATGGCACGGAACAACGGTCTGTTCAGGCTCCCTTCAAGCTAACAGTCATTATCCAGACCCTGCAGGTCTCCGCCGCACGAATGGACCATCGTCGAAATCAAAACAAAACGCGCTACAACTGCTAACGGTATTGTGTTTGCCCCAAGGTGAAGCACGTCTGATACGATGATTGCCTCGAGTCCCTCGAACCTGTTCGACCACTTTGATTTGTGTGTACAGTTGCTGTTCGACCCAGGGTCCGGCTGGCTAGTGATCCTCACGAAAGTGAAGCCCATCCAGCCAGAAACGAATCGAATCAAACCAACGGCAAACGAAAGGGAATGTGCATTCGGCAGCGCGAGAGAGTGAGCGAAGGCAGTTGAAGGTGGCCGTGCAACGTTCCCAATCTATTCTGATGGGGATACCGGCGGGAAGAAAGATCGGTCGGCTGCCTAGGGTTCATGGTCATCGTAGCGCGCATCGAATGGAACGGGACGCGTACAACGGGCTGGACACGGACCCATCGAAAGTGAAACGTCACGTGGTATGGAAGGGCACGCGAGAGAAGGAAAGAAGACACAACACAAAATAACCGTTAGGTCACACATAGCAGACAGTAACATGCTTCATAGTTTTTCATCTTCCTCCCTATCGGCCAAGAGCCGTTAACTTTACGATGCTGTAATTTTTGACGGTTCTCCAGCTTGGAGCTTTCTGATCCGCCCAAAGCACCCTAGAAACATTTTGAGAGCATTGAAAACGAGAATGCAACACGCAGGTTGTTTGAAATGAAAGTGTTGTATGGCAGTGGACGTGCGTCGCAACCGACGGAAGCGAAGCGATGTAAATCTACCGGAACTTGGGGCTGTAATGTATGTAATTTCGTACTATCGAGGGGTACGTCAAGCCATCATGGGGTTTTTCAAATTGCAACTCGATAAGAATGCATATTTCCTAGCTATACATTAAAGTCCCAGATGATCTATTGCGTTACCTTGGAGTGTAAACGTCTGAAACATTTGCAGTGCGATTTAGTTAAGGGAAATTTACTCTGGATTACAATATAGAATCCGGCATCGGTACAGAAATACTGGATTCGATTTCAAGGAAGTTCCCCAGCCTTCTCTGATGCTAGGAGAGATTCCGAATTTATCAGCGCTATTCCCAAAAATTCAAAATATTCTGTTCCGGAGTAGCCAGGAACTATTCTGGACTACTTCAACTACTTCGTCTACTCCAACCTGATGATTACTACTCCGCAATGCTCTGGAATGCTCTTCTTCTTTCTTCTTCTTTCCTGGCCTGCTCCTACGGAGCACGTCTTGTAGACAGGGCCTGGCGTCCAATTCGTTTCCAGGAAACTCGGTCCATGGCTGCACTCCTCCATCCCCGGCTGCATCCGATATCCCTCAGGTCTGACTCCACTTGATCCAGCCAACGAGCTCGCTGTGCTCCTCTACGCCTCGTGCCGAACGGGTCGCTGACGAGCACCTTCCTGGCAGGGCATGAATCCGGCATCGTCATCACGTGCCCCAACCAGCGTATCCTTCCGACATTGACGACCGTCAGGATGTCTGCATCGTCAAACAGCTCAGCTAGCTCGTGGTTCATTCTCCTTCTCCACACCCCCTGCTCGCACACACCGCCGAAGATAGTCCGTAGCACCCGCCGTTCGAAAATGGCGAGTGCATTGGCGTCCTCTGGTGCGGACTATGCACGTTTATAATGCTCAGGTTGAAGAACCTTCCACGGATCCTCAACCTGCACATCCGTTCGTTGATCGGCCACCATCCGATCACTCGCTTTCGCATCTCACCTATGACCAGGAACGCCGTACCGAGTTCCTGCTTGTCTCCACCGCTCTGGTAGATCATGCAATCACTGCGATAGGGACGCTCCGTCACTCCTTTCCAGCGCACCTCCTGAAGTGCTACTATTCCGAAGCCGCGGGCCCTCACCTCGTCCGAAAGAATACGGGTACTTCCTGGTGCTGTGAGTGATCTGCAGTTCCATGTTCCGAGTTTCCAATCGTTGTCCTTTTTCGGTTGCGTGGGTCGGTATCGTTTTTTCCGATTCGAAATAAATTGTTCACTTTTCGTTGCGGTATTATTGGGGGTGGCTTGCAAGGCCTCTCCCCCAACCCCCTGTCTCGTCGGAGGGCCTACGCTTCCTAGCTGTTTAAAGTCCCGTAGGAAGCCAGGACAGAAAGGACAGCTAGCCGCCCCTAACATGGAGAACAGACGCTAGCTGTCCCCCTCCGCTCAATTTAGCCATATCACCCATCTTTCCAAGGGGTTGGGTTTCCCCGTATACCCAAGCTCAGATATTTGGAGAGACATGTTACCGTTCTATACGCCGGGGACGTATTGAGTCGAAGCAGGGTATGGAGAGCCTTTGTTGACCTTCAAGAGGCTTCAGATCCATACCCTACCAGTGCAGTATTGCTACCGCACCAGCTTATAGAACAATGCTGACGATGAATGGATGGATCCTGAAGCTGAGGATGTGTTCCCTGAAGCTCTTTCTGTATGTATCGTTTGATTTGCTGTTAGTAAAGGTTTCGCTCTCATTATCAAAATCCAATTTTTGCAAGTAGCAGTCAGATTTCAGAGGGTTAGAAACATTATTTGTTTGTGTTTATATTGTTTTATATACTCGAAAGATCATTGTGTGTTCTCTCTACACTTCCTACTAGAAATGTGTAAACTTTATAAGAAACATCATCTATCGAAGTCTTCTCATAGCTACTGCCCAAACAAGAAAGCTGTTCTGAGCCTCAGCAAGAAAACCTCAACACAGGACAACCATTTAACGCTACAATAAATCAAATAGTAAATAAGCGTTTATTCGGAGTAGATTATTTCCCTGTGAGGAGGAAAACTGATGAACTGAAACAAATAACATAAGCATATTGTAAACATTCAGTTTATTTTCTGTACATATAAATACTCAAAAATTACGAACATTAACATATTTTACCCTAACAAAAAACAGATCTTGTTTTACTTGCCCCGAGATTCGAGTTGCAGTATATAGGATGGTTACACAGGCCTGAATGAATGAATGCTGGAAGATGACAGTTTCATATTTACAATGCAACATTCTAATTTCTAACTACAACAATTGCAGCTCTTTTTTGACACAACGGAACAATTTGTACAACGCAATTAGCTAACAACAGGCTTCACATCATCGTAATAACCATTAATGTTGATGACGTGCAGAAACTCCGATATTTCCTTCTGATATCCATGATCGTACATCTTGTTACCCAGGAAGATGGTGTACTTGATCAGCTTCTCAAAATCTATCTCATCGTCCAGTATCTGCCGGTAGCGTGGATGCACATAGTACTGCATACCGTTCGCTGCTGCCAGCGGTGGTTCCTGCAGTCGCCATTCCTTCGAGCGCAGATGCCGATAGAACCGTAGCACAACGCGGAAAATTTGCTCGATATTGTTGTAAAACTCAATGCTCCGTTTGTTCAGAAGGTAAAGAAAGATGACACGCTCCAGATACGTTCGATGCTTCCGAAACAGATCTTCCATCGTTTCGGTCGCATCCTGCAGATCGTCCCGGAACGCTTCCCACGACGCGTGCAACACACTGCTCGTGATGTAGTTCTTGAGCGCGTTCACCAGATGTGACAGCTTGTGGCGAATCAGCTGGACGCGTGCGTACTGCGGTGAATGGAGCAACGGTTTCCCTAACCGCTTGCTAGCTTCCTTCAGCAGCTGGAAGGAATCCTCCAGCACGTAGCTAACCCGGCGCACCTTCACCAAATACTTGAACACGTTCGTGTACTGTTCGATCGTTTCCATCGAGAAGATCAAATTGAGGGGCCACTCGACGCGATAGCTTAGGTTCAGCATGCTAAACACATTCGGTGAGTATAGATCGAACCTTTCCGGCACCTGGCACACGATGAACGACAGTCGGTTCGCGTTCGGATCGGTACCGGCACTGCTCGAGTACAGCGCACCGTTCAGGATCGAGTGAAGCGTTTGGTAGTTGAGCAACTCTTCCGGCGCCCGTACCGTTTCCAACCGATTGAAAAGATTGTCACAGATGTGGGTAGAAAATTCACCATCCATCAGCAGGCAGTAGTTGCGCAGGCTTTCGAAATGTCCCAGTATGTCCAGATCGTACAGATACATCTTCAGTATTTCGTTGTTCACGATTTCCATGTGCGCTTTCAGCGGAATCACCAACGAATACTGCAGGAAGCGCGTTATGGTAAGAACGTCCACACTGTTAAGCTCTTTTTCGAGCGCTTTCGACACGGAATCATCCTCCCTTTCCGTTTCGTCCGAGGTTGTGGGTGGCGGAATTGCCAGCCGACAAAAGTTTTCGCATTGTTTCTTCATTGCCAGGACAAATTCCCGATACATTTCATCATCTTCTTCCTCATCTGTTTGCTTCATCTCCGCCGGAACTAGACTGTGACACGCGCTCGATCCGTCTCTTCTTTCCAGTGCTTTCGCTCGGGTAAAATCAAACCCACCATCGAGACCATCTTCTGGTTCTCCGGTTGCTTTCATCGCACTAGCTGGAGTTTCCAGTGCGAGAGCCGCTGTATCCGGAATTCCAAACCTTCTATCAATTGCGAACCGTTCCGCTGCATCAGCTGCTGCTATTACATCCAACTTTAAACCGTTCCCCTTCTGTGGGACAGGATTTGCATTAACGTCCTTCTGCTGGGCATCTTCTGCACCGATCGCAATCGCTGGCACTACCGAAGGACTCGTTGACTCATCTACCGTGTCACTATCCACCGACATGGGTGAGGCTGGAAAATTTTCCACACCCGTCGCAATGTTAAACTCTGAGTCTAGTATTCGTCGGCGGTTCCGAGCACGATCCGAATCGAGATTTAAGTACATCGTACGCTTCTGATTCGGATCTCGCCTTGTATTTCCATCCGGCACCGCGTAATCGGAGAGCAAATTGTACTCTTGGCTCATAATTTTTCGTCGATTCTTTTGCAACTCCGTAAGCTCTGTCATTTGACCGAACGTGGGACCAGTACTTTCCTGTTCACGATTCGTGTAATCACTTATCAGAATACGTTCCCGATTTTTGCGTCGCTCTGCCAACCGATTGCAGTTAACGTCCGTCCCGGTTGCATCTTCCGGTGGAGCGATTTCGAACTCTTGGGATAATATTTTCAGCTTGTTACGCTGCGCCTCAGTTAACTTTCGTAGCCCGGCGCTAGCCGTAGCTACTACAAGCTGCTCAACGTTTGCATTCGCTTGATCCTCATTCTGGAACACACCCACCGTAGAACCCAACACTTTGGCCCGATTTCGTTCACCTTCACCGGCTGCAGTATCTTCCGCTGGGAGATTGGAGTTGATTCGATCACTTTCCAGGGCGGTCGGGTCGAGTTTCGGCACTATAGGACCCTCAACAATCGTGCAATCGAGATCTTCCGCTCCGGAAGTTGAGAGATCACCCTTAGCAGCCGAACTACTGCAGCTGCTCGTACTGTCCGCACCGTACGGCGAAGAGTCCACACTCAGCGACGGTGACTTCTGGGCATCCTCGTAGATGGAAACGCTTGCCGTACTGGCCCTACTCTCACGGCAGCTCTGAAACGGTGGTTCCTCACTCGCTCCATCCGTACCGTCCGTTGTTATCGTTACAACCGGCACGATACTCAGCTCTACCGTCGCACCCTGCAAACCGTCCAGCTTGCTGTCCATCATGGTGTTTAGTGCCGTGTATTTCTTCACACGATCGGTAAGCTCGAGATTTTCACGCAACAATTGTCTATTTTCCATCTCGAGACGTACCTGCTCAAGCTGTAGCTCTTCCTGCAGTTCTTGCCTCTTGGCCATAAGTTTGTTTTCCCGTATCTCGTTCAACTGTTCCAGCAAATCTTCCATCTGCTTTTGTTTGCGTCGCTTCTGTTCCTGTGCTTCCGTTTCCTGCTCCACCCGCCATTGCTCCATGTAGGTGCGGAAGTTTTCCTCCACCAGGCGATAAAATTCGACCCGTTCGCTTTGCTTGGTTTCGTACAGTTCGCGCACGGATACGGCCGGCCCGCACAGTTGTCTCGCTTTCGCGACGTAACGTAACCATTTCGAGCGTAGTTTTGTAATTTCGTCGAACGACAGGCAAACGTTCAGCTCCGGATGACGAAGCGTGAATAGAGGATGCTAAAAAGGGCATTTACATGAAATAAGGCGACGAAGAAACGAAATTTATTTGCTAACAAATCCTTACCAATGGTCGGAAAGCTCGCAACAGCATGACATACTTTCCACACAGCAGAATGTCCTCATCGTACCCCTTGAGAAAGCCGGGCACACTCTTCCGCCGGATGAAATATGCTTTGTCGAAGAAATGCTTCGTATTCGTGCGATAGTGATCGACAAAGAACACAAACAGCTCACCGGACGGGTCGTGCAGTTGGCCCTGAAACAACCACCGTTGGAAGATTGCAAAATACTCCAGACAGCAGCGTCTTAGCGTCGACAGTAGGAAGACGCTTACACTCGGCTGCGTAACCTGAATCAGCTCACGGTACAAATGGTCGAGCAGCATCGAACCGGTCGGAAACTCACGATCACTTTCGTTGCCCGGATGCAAGCTGCACAGCTTGGCCATCGAGAGCAACTGTTCGTTTGCGGGGGAAAGCATTTGCAACAGCTGAAGCAACGATTCTCCCGTGTAGCTGTACACGAGCACCCGGTAGCAGCAGAGAAAATTCTCCACACTTTCACAGAACGCCTTAAACACAAAGCCCTCCATGATGAGCTCCAGTGTGTAGGGATTTTTGCGCGTCATCATCAGCAACCGCCGGAAGCACGTACCGATCACCAGCGCTTGATCGATAAACGATTGGATCGATTCGATCTTCACGTCCTCGATGGTAATGTTGGGAAGCGCACGGAAACGATTGCTCTCATCGAACTGAAAGAGGCTGGAACTGACACCGGCTGTAATCAGAATCAGAAGTTTATTATTGCTGTAAACCGTCCCACACAACACTGGACACTTACTGATGAGGAATTTGATGTCGCGTATGAAATTCAACCTGGAGACAATTTTAATCTCTGGAAGCTTGTGCCCCAGCACGTTTGCACGGGCAGCATCGAACCGAAACAATGCGCCGGGACATTCGGAAGCGAACGGTTTCTCGCCAGGTATGTAGCGCTGGCCAAGGTTTTCCCAGTTCATGCCGAAAATTAGCGTCTCTTCTTCGGCCGGTTTCTCCGGCTTACCGGGACGAACAATTTCCAAATTTGACACCTGTTCATACGGTTCACCCGTTGTTTGCCGGATCGCTCTCAGTAGGTTGTACCGGAACGGGCCCTGATAGTGACCCAAGCTAGCCATTTGGTCGCTAAAATAGGAACAATCTACCGGAAGCGGATCGGGCCGAACCGCTTCGTTCGCAATTATGGTGGCAATGTTCGTGGTAAACACATCGTGTGTGGCACGAAAAAGGTACGGATTTGTTTTCTCATCGTAGCACGCAGCTAACAGGCGCTCGTCCATCCGGAAGTCCTCGGGTCGGAAGATCGGGTACGGTCCGTACCGTGCGGCCGGCATCTTACTGTGGCCGAAAAATGGTGACTGAAAGAGATAAATTAGAAGCGTAAATAAATATACAAAAAAAGATTATTTTACCTTCATTTCTTACCTCTGCAAGGATGTCACTGCAATCGGTGGTAGAATTTTTTAACGATAGTAAAAACTGTAACACCGAACGCTCCGTATCAACCAGTTCCGGACCGTCATCGGTTGCAAAGGTTCGGATTTGATCCAACAACCGTTCGAACCGTTCACAGCGCACCAGTTGATACTTGTACCGGGACGTCATTTGCATCTCAAAGTGATGGCATTCTAGCAATGCCAGTGGATCTGGTGCATTCGCACATTCCACCACGGAAGACACGGGTTGACCAGCACCAGCAGTAACGTCAGGTTTCCCGAGCAGTATTCCAAATGCTCGGGATTTACATTTTTTCACCGTCTTTACGTCGACCCGGGCACAGTACTGGTGGCCAATCGATTCGACCAGCTCGTCAACGAGCCGGTAAACACTATCGGAATGCATTTTAGCATCCGCCTTGCAGAGGAAAAATCAATAATCGAGCCGTTATTGTGCTTTGTTGTTGTTTGCCACGGACCTTGGCATCACGCAAATTAAAATGTATCTTTCGCTTTCTTTTTCTATTCGAACAGCTGTCAAACCGATGGTGTTTTGGGCCGATGTGTACAGCGTCTAGTCGAATACTCGGTTTACAGTGAAGCGGATGATTCGAACATGCGAGGAGGATTCTAGTTCGAAAATTTTGAAATTTTGAATGTAACGGAAAATTGCCACGTGTTGCATGAAGAGATTTGATTGGTGGAAAGCGTACCAAGAAAAATTCCTTTAATGCAATATCTATTCAAAGGAGACAAAGGAGATAAATATTTTAAACAGATATTTCTTTATACCCTTGTGAATATCCGGAACTTTGATTAGCTTTGTATCCGATTAAGATATTTATTCAGTCAATTTAGCAAGTCCGATTATAGTAAACATATGTCCTCATTAACAACAAAATGCCCCTTGAAAAGCGAGCTTTAGATAGTGAAATAGTAAAAACGATTACACAAACCTCCAGTAATTGAATGCCCTTTCATCCGATGTCGGGTGTAACTATTGTAATCTAATTTGGTGCCTGTATTAATTAAATGATCAAATTAAATTTGTTTTTCTCACAAATCATCAGCTTCACACACCTTCCACACAATGTTGGTGCATTACCGCAGCTTTCCTACACCTCACAGTTTCAGCCCCGATCGGGTGCCGGACGGTCGTCGGTAGGATAATTTTATTAACATCCACCGCTGCAACGGACGTATGGCTTCGATTGCGCAAAATTGCCGCACGGCATTGCAGCAGTAACGGGTCGTGGCCAAGTTGTCATAGGCGTCCCGATGTTGTCCCTTGCTTAACACTGAATAATGCGATCATGATGCCCGTTGACGCCATGCCCAAAACCGTGCCCACGACGAGATGGCCAATGCCATAAATCGAGCTCACAGAGCCCGAGACTCGAAACCTTGGAAGAAAATTCACTTCCAAGACAAGACGGTTGCCTTCAATGGTTCCCATTTTCTCCCGTCCACAGGCAGATTAGGGCGGAAATGTGGGGCGATTCACCGTTCGAGGTCAGTTCAATTGCGTCGGTTGGTATGGCACGGGTGGAGCAAACGCAGCATAAATGCCGCAACGCGTCTGGACGCCATTCTCGGTTTGGCACGTTGCAGTGGGCACTGGGAAAGTGGCCAACGTGGCAGGGACCGTGTACCGTGTATGCAGTAGACTCGGGCCAGTGCCAGAATTACTTTGTTGAACTCTCACCCTGCCCTCCAAAGAGTTCGGCTCGGTAAAGGACTTCGCTCTTGTTCCAGCTCACTTTCTCATTCTCCATTTTCTTATTCTCTTCCTCTCTTTCTCTCTCTCTCTCTTGCTCTGTCTCTTTGTTATCCTGATTCTCTTCCCGGAACGTACATACATTTTCTCGCGCTATTACCGATTTTTTGTGCATTTTCGCAATGACGTGCTTTCTTTGCTGATTGGAAACACCATTTAGCTAACAATCAACAAGTTCTCCTCGGGAGAATACGCTCCCCCGTACCATGGTATGCGTCGGTGCGGTCGGAGCCCTTCCGAAGGCACCCAAAATGCGCATGACGTCGACAGCATAGCGTAGCGCTGTTCGCCACACTACGCCAATGCTTCCGTTAGCGCACCAGAATGCGCACAAAACGATGGCGCCCTAGCGTCCTAACGCTGGTGCTGCTACTGCTCAGGAAAAACGGAACCGTTCCAGGCAATAGGGATGATGATGATGTTTGTTTTGCTTTGCGTCTTTTCCTGCAGCTCACTTATATTTTTTTTCTTGCATGCTGCTTCTTACCTTTCGCCATTCTGCTGTAACCCTCAGCTGCGCTAAAAATAGAGCCACGCAAGCAGGAGCAGCCTCTTCATCGCGTGTCCGCACGAACGCTAGTGGTCCTCGTACCTGACTTCAGGGTTAGGTAGGTGTAACCGAACGGGGCGATCCTAAGGCGATCCATCCCACGTAGGCAACAGAGCAGAACCAACATCCATCAGGCAAATGTCTTCGTTCCGACCGCTGTTTGCCTCATTTCTCACGAGGATTTTCCAGCTGCAGGATCACGGACAATTTTGCTCTCCCTTGCCCCCAAAAACAAAGAAATGGCAGATAACTCAGCATTACAACTGCAACGTTGTGTTTTTTTCGTTTGTGCTTTGTTTGCTTAAAAGAGGACAATGCTAGAAGAAGAAATGTGAGAACATTCCATTTCATAAACAAGCAATGCAACGACCAACATTTGCCGCAGCATTACGATCTCACTGCAAAAACACTGCATTGACAACATCTGACGCGCGGGTCCTTCGGTCAAAGAATGCATACGCAACCCACCCCATGCGGGGATCGGGGGTTCCTTGCTGGGTGAGGCGCATTACTAGCGCGGACCGGTTTCTACGCGCCTGTCCCAAACCTGGCGCACCCGACGCTCTGCCCCCAACGGGCAGTTTGGCGTTCGGTTGCGTCGTCTCCGTCCGGGGCCTCTGCATTTTCCCGCAAAGTTTCCCGCAATGGGGTAGCGTCACGTCTGCTGCAATACGCCTGGACTGGCGCGTATGTGTAGCATGGGAGAGGACTGGAGAATGGACACGGTTTGCATACGGTTGCGTCTTGCCGTGTCTTCCAGGTTTGGGAGGCTCACGCAGTGGTGAGTGGTCCTGTTACGTGCTGCTTCTGCCGCCGAAGGGTGTTTGCTGGCAAACTAATCAAATTAAGCCCCGTATGCCTCCCACGAGGGCTGCACTTGATCCTTGTCAGGCTCAAGGTTAGGATAGGTGTTTTTGATTTGCTTTACCGTGCTTGCCGTTGCTGGCAGAATCGGTATACACGTCCGTCCGAGGTCTTGCAGGACGTTGATGAAGATGATGATGATGATGGTGGTGATGGTTTAACCAGTGTTTTTGACAGTTCGCAGGCATGCTTTAATGTAATCGTATCAGTATTAAAGAGGTCTTACATTATGTAAGCAGCCAATAAACAGTCGAAATTGGTTTTGTTTGTCATTAAATGTAGCGTGTACAGTTTGTTTTGTATTCTTATATGTAAGTATTTGTATTTCTATTTCTTTTACCTTTTCTCCCATCTCTTTTCCTTTTTTTCTATTTGTTACCTGATTCTATTTGTCTAAAATTGTTTATTTATATGTATAAATAGTTGCTTCTTTTTTAGCTCTACAACTACAAGCTGTTGTGACCGTTAATGTACGACATTCTTGACTAGATTATACAAAAAAAAGGTCAGTTCTGCATACGAGGAGAAGATCGGAAATGGGGTTTGATATCCGCCTGCCACTGGATGAATAAAGGCCGCCAAAGGTTCTAATACTAGACTCTTGAATAATAATAAATGTATTCTTACATCTAGACAGAATCCCCTACCAAATATTTAATATAGACTTGGCTATATTATTCAAAAACTAGCAATGGATTTACATAATTAAAGTTTAAATAATTACTCCAAAGCCACACTTTTAAGGCCCAATTATTTCTTACAAAACCAAACATTACTCAACAATTCCAACATGCATTGGCACTGTTTTGCATGTGCATGTGTATTGGAGGGTCCACAACCGCGCGTGAGAATTGTTTACATCAAAACCGTCGGAGGCTCGCTCATCATTATTCGCACTCGCACCGGAGAGAAAACCGCACGCAAGGCTGAAGGCAATTTTGGTCAACCTTTGGGCCAGCCGAGATGCGAAATCTCATTTCGGTTTTTTAGCTGTGTGTTGTTTTTCGGATCCTGCCAAAGAGACCAGGTCAAACCGCGGGTGCAAGGTAGCTGCCAGATGCGGGGAATATGAGAAGAGAACGCCCCAGTATACTCCGAGTGCGCCAGTGTGTGTGCACGTCGGTACACACAGATGCAAACTGCGCGTGTATATGTATGTCATTGAGCGTGCCTTACCCTGGAATCTAAAATAAGGTTATCACGCCAACCTTTCCCTCTCCGGGCGAGCGAACCGGACCATTTTGCGTCAGCAATTTGTAAACGTTCTCCCGGTGTTTAGGAACGTCACGGTGCAGAGGGTTTGATAATTCATCTGGGAGGTGTTGCACGCTAAAACCGGAGGCTTTTTCCCCTTGCTGCTGCTGTGCAACGGCATGCTCGCATGCTCGGTTTTGACCTGTTGCGCACGTTTACACTGCAGGATCACAGTGCTGGGCGCCTCCATCGTGGGGAAGCAAAAAAAAAACAAAATTCGAGCCCTGGGCATCGATTTGATTGATCAATTACAACGGCTGGCAGCGATTCTCGTCGATGTTGATCGATCGCTGCCACCGAGTATCGTTTATGGCAGATACGACCAGACATTACAGCCCGATAACAAGCAATAGGCCGGCCTGACACACACGCACACACGGTGGTGATAAGGTGCGTTTCAGCAACGCACAGAATGATACTTGCCGATGATAATAACGCGCCCGAAGAGCAAGGAAACAAATGGAAGTGTAGGGCTGAAAATGAAACACTTATCGATAGGTGGGATGATAAAAACCGACCCTATTAAAAGGACGGCAACGTTAGACGCGTTACGAAAACAAGCGACAATTGCAGTGTAACCTTCGCTTTGCCAAACATCCGTTGACAGGAGAAATGTTTACTGTCACAGCTACTGTCATTAGCGTTGGGGAAACAAATGCCCCAACACAAGCGTATATGGGCAGCATCCTCTACACCGTCGTATACTGCTGTTGTATTGTGTGTACACGCTTAGTGCTGCTCACCACCACCTCAATGTTCCTCTAGCAGCGCTCTAAAAACAAAAAATACAAATCCGAGGGTCAAAAAACATAAATCATCACGCAACGATGAAGACAATAAAATTATCACCATATCCCACCCGCCGAACACGCACACAAAAACACGTGCGTGTGTTACAGGCGCAGAGTTATCTGCATTGAGGGAAAAAGGCAATCCACCTGTTCCGTTTAAAAACCGGGGAATCCATTCTCCCCAATCACGGTGGCGCGCGTGTGTGTGTGTGTGTAGGCGTTGGCGCCCGATTTGCTTTCGGTTGCCGCGTCAAAAATCGTTCCGCTATTTTGATGAAAGCCTCACCATTTTCCTCCCCCTCCCCACCCTAGTGGACGCACATTGCTCTTGTAGTAAAAGATGATCCCGTCGGCAGTACTAATGTGTGTGTGTGGTGCGGTTGGGGCGATTTTTCGCATTGCAGGTACTGCTGCGCCAATCGGAACGCCCGGTTCGGTGCCACCAACACACGTGCACACGCATCGGTCGCGGACGCAGTACAGTTTGAAAAGCCGGTTGGGTGTCGCGCGCGCGTCCACGTTCGAAACTCGCGCGACGCGACTAGGTCGAGATCCAAGCGAAACGCTCTGGTGGGCAGTTGAGATGAGCAATGAGATATGTGTATGGTGCGAGAGCAACACACACCGGAGCAAAGTGAGTATAAGGGCTAATACATCTCGTTGGTTTATCTCGCCTTTGGTTGTAACAATTACTATTACGCTTACGGGGGGGCGGGGAGGCAAACGGGAAGCACCCGAAGAAGCAGAGGGACACTAATCCCATCCGCTCCACAATACCAACGTTTCCTTGCAAAACGGGTGCTAAACGTCAAAGTAGTGAACAACGCACACAGAAAAAAGACATTCGCTCTCAAGAATTTCTCATCCACCAAATGCTCCATTTTCCACACACACACACACACACAAACACACTCCCCAAGCTCTGATTTTGTTTGTTGTTGATGGAAGCTGGCTACTGTGTGTAAAGGCTAAATACCCGCAGCACTGCTACCGATTTTCCCCGAGAACCGGAACAAACCGACAAAGATGACTAAGCGCCACGGAAGCTACTCTCTTAGTAGTCGGGGTGCCCCAATCCGCACCAAAACCCGGTCTCGTTTGGCTGTTCTGCCATCTCTCTTTCGCTCTCTCTCTTTCTCTCACGCACACTGGCTTTCGCTCTTCCCATACATCTCTGTATCCACGGTGTGTAAAGATGCTGCAAAGATGCCACGCCATGTGTCCACCGAACGCAATGTAGGATTTCCGGTACAGTTCGTAGACCCGTAGTGTGTCCTCACGCGTTGGATGGCAGCAGCAGCAGCGTAGCAAGATGCGGAGGCTAATAAAAAGAGCGATAAATTGTGAGATTTTACTAGGACAGGACAAGGGCTGCAAACTTCATCTGTATGCGCCTCGCACTTTCGCAAAAGCTCACCGTCAGCTGTAAGCCGTCCGCCTTGGTGCCTAGCCTAAGCCTGCTCGGACTTTGACGTCGTTAGCGTATGAAATATGGCTTACCGCCTGGGAGTTTAATGATAAAGTTTAAAAGCTCATTGCTTTCACTCATTTTAATGATCTTTGCGGTGCGAAAATTTACTCCCAACATCCCCCCCCCCCTGGTACATGCAGTGATCAATTAACGATAGAAACATCTCATCGTTTGCATAAACCATTTAGCGTAATGATCATTCTAATTAGACGCACTGTGTATCCTTGAAGGATGCAAACTTTTATAACGACTTTCGGGTGCTCGTTCTTCTCGATAAAACACAGCACACACAGGAAACGCAGATAATGATCTTCTACCAATCAACTCTGGGGGGTAGCCTCATTGTTCCGACCAACCAACTGGCAGGATCACCCCATATTTCACTCCACCATGTCCAGAGCGTCCTATCCCAGCCATAAATATTAATATCATCACCGAATGGGCCGTCCCCTGTAGGCATCAGTGTTCGGTTCAATTATACTTTAGCCGTTAGAAAAATGGCTGCAATAAAGATAACAGCAATTATGGTGGAGCGAAGGTTTTTGCTCAGGAACCGATCATCAGACGATTGTGCACGGGCCCTTTTTTAAAGCTTTGTTTAATAATTATGAACAGTAGAAGTTTAGGGTGACAATGTTCTGTAGCTTTTTTCCTTACGCTTTTCGTGAAAACCATGAAAACAAATAGCCCATTTGAAGGGGATTGAAAAGCAGCTATAAAGTGGAAAATTGGTTCGCACGCAATTTGCACCAACACCCGTGCGGAAAGACAGAGAAACAGACGAGATAGCGAGCGAGACACATCGAGTGAGAGAAGAAAGGGAAAACATTTTCAATTATAGCGGTCAATCAACAATCAACGACCGTTGGATGAAATGCACTTGACTGCTTATCAATGGCAATGTGGCAAGTGTATTAGGTTTTATTTTCTTGCTTTTTTACTGATAAGTGCACTAATCGCGCCTAGCTGGGAGATAGCTGACAACGTCTGACGAAATAGGCGGTGGAGGAGTAGGATCTCTTCACGCAATGCCAGCATTATTACAGTTGTTTTGAAGGTCATTAATATTTATTTTACAGGCAAATATTAATCAACACACGTTATTGAAGTTGAAGATCGTCGATCAATATACTTTTTATTTGTTAGATATTGAGTAGTTGTATGTAAAATGCAGCTCTGCTTTCATGAGCAATACATTATATGTAAATCTGCGTTGGTCTGAGCTTAGTCTTTAGCAATTCCAGTCCATCATAGGACTCTAGAAGAATAGACATTGAGCATCTCAAACTCATAGCATTCGTAGCCGAGGCCTTTTTTATCATATTTATTATAAAAATATCTTCAGATAACTCAATTGGTAATACGTAGCTTGAATCTTACGTCCAAGAAGCATTCTACAAAAGCATTGACACTTGCTTTCAAGCGACCCGTCACCAATTAGCTGAGACCTTGGCCTTGAAAGATGGCTTTCAAAATAAATGTTCGCCATTTGTTAGCTCTATCTGCGACTTTAGCGATCAGTTGCTTCTCCGCCTTGAATGTAGTATGATTGGATAAGGTCCTTCCATGAAGGTTTATCCCAAAAAGTCTTTTCGATCGACGACGCACCCACCGATACTTTAGAGATTTCTCTATTACAGCCGCCTTCAACTGCTCGTTCTCAGTGATTGTCACTGGAACATTGCGTTTTGTTGACCGGTGCCTATTTTCTACAGAATATTTAGAGGACATTTTTAATTCGTTGTTTCTAAGTAACTAGTATAACTTGAAGATGGTATAATCGGTCATCCGAAAGTGCTTTACTTTTTCCAACTTTTATGCTCCGCGATAAACTCTTCAAACGAACAAGTCTTTCCTCAACTGTATTGGCTATTTTTGCTAGAAATTATCTTTTCCAGAAAACCTTTTCCATGATATAAAACAAAATGAATAAATGAAGAGACTGCTAGAACAGAGGGCTCACAAAATCGCACCACAAAAAATTCTAATTTATTGACAAAAAAAACTATTGTTAAAATGTAGTAATAAGGTGTTCCCCGTGCATTAAAAAGTCAAAAACGTACATTTACCTGTTTAAGCTATTTATTGTGCAGGAAAACAATCTAAAATGCATCATCATTAGAAAAAATTGCCTAAATAATTTCCCAAATCATTACAGCTAAAAAAAATACGATCATAACAATGGTGTGGATAAAAGATCCCCTAAAAAATCATTTTTGCAAATTAGATGCAATTTAAAGTGAGTTAGTTGACACCTTCATCCAAGCCAAATTGCGGTAATAAAATGTATAAAAACAACAAAAATTAAATGGATGTTACCCTTTTTTCCTAAATTCTTTACACAATTCAAAGAAAAAGTAAAAAAAAAATTGTCCATTTTCCTGTCCAAAACCCCCTCCGGTTTAATCGATTCCCAAACATCACTTACAGTATGATTTCCTTTATCTTTGATTGCTGCAACCAAAGAGGTATGGACAACCAAGCACCTAAGCACCTTGCTTATCAACATGCCAATCCTTCTGTTCCGTACACCGCACATACATACATACAACAATGCCAGAACGGAACACAATCCATATACACACACTCACAGGCCAGTTTATGCAACATGCAATAATTCTTCATAGAGAGTTAATTTATTCGAAATTTGCCAAGTGTTTACAGTGCTCGGCGCACATGCAGAAAAGATTCATTTTGTTTTCGTGCTTCCGGCATCGGACAGATCTTTTACGTCATGTGTGCGATACCTGACTCATGCGTGGCCCATTATCACCATTAGCTAATTGATTGTGGACTCGCTCGAGTCACAACGGTTGTTAGTGGTCGTTATCGAAGCGTCACGATCCAACGACACCTGATCTGTCTGATTGAAAAAAAATAATGGGAGCGATTGTGTACGACGGTCGTACACCGGGTAAGAGTTGCTTGTGTGTTTGTATGAGTTTGATTTGTGTTTAAATTTGGATTTTAAATGCATGATTTATTGTAATTAAACCACCATGACCTAGATGTTTTAAAGTAGATTTTTTGGATTAAATGTTTTAAGTTAATTCGGGCAGTTATTTTATGAGCATATATCTAAATTCTAGATCTCGTAACGGATTGGCTCTACAGCCTCAAGATCTTTTGGCCTTCCATTGCAAGCTTTCTTGACTTAGTTTATCCTTTATCCTGGTTATATGCTGGTGTAGTGCCTCAGTTACCGAACCGACCAGAAATTCTAGATGCTTAAGATAGAAGTCTGGATTCTAGATCTTGACTATAGACCTCTAGGTCAGGTGGTCTAGTTGACAACTGAGTGATGAATTCCAGCACGAAGAGACCGACATAAAACGCAATCCGGACCGTTTCCTGTACACAGATCTAACTCTTCAGCTAGTGAGTATAATCAAGTCTAAGGAAGCCAGAAGTACGATGTTGGATTTAGCCCCTAGGAGTCCCTAAGCAGTAAGAAATATGAGGGCGCGTCCTACTATATCAAATCTGCTGACCGGAAGGGGGACTACCTTTTAATCTGCGTCCCGGTAAAACCTCTTCTTCAAAAATGGCAGGCCTACCCCTCTCAACGTTCTAAAACCACTAGATGATCTTTGACCACCCAGCTCATAAATTTGTGTACCGGCCCCTAATGATCCGAGACACACCTTCAACACAGGGTTAATAAAGAGGGCCTGCAAGAAATGCACACCATATTACATTATCGTTCGCCGCACCCAAACCTCTACACCTGGAATTTGCAGTAAATGGGATGAAAGATGGTTGGCGCACCGGTTCAAAGTGTTTCCCATCGTGGTTGAACGCGCGCTGACCATGAACGGAGCACTGTGCTGCATCCAACCGTGGCCCCCAAAAACAGAAAACACACAGTTTTGGACTGGTGAAACACGTGAAAACCCCCAGAAATGCCCAACCGTCGCAATGACTGACACGCACCCATACACCCAACGTTGCAAGTCAACGCAATAGACAATCCAAAAGCGCTGCTATGATCAAGGGGGAAAAGAAATTGAGCCTAGAGAAGCGAAAAGACCGAAGGTAAAACACGTGAGTAAGTGCGATGACTACTGCAGAGTCGTTCCGGTGGGCAACGGTGTTTTTTTTTGTTTTTGTTTTTCTCTCTATAGCACGGATACTGGTGACTGGTGTGTGGCGCACCCGGTGGGAATACCAAATAGGGCCACAGCAGATAAATAGTCCTCGGTCAGGCATGTGCGTGCGCGTGGTGGTGTGCGTGGGTGCACAACTGCACAATTCGCCGCAATAAAACAAAAACAGGTACAGGCGTAAGGAAAGAAAATAATCAAACGGACAGTTGCGCCATCACACTGTAGAGCCGTGCGCGAGAAACTGGGAATGGGGCGATGGGCATAATGTTTATTAGCAGCGCTGGGTGAAAGCTCACTGGCGCACTGGCTGTTAGGGCCGGCTGACTGGCTGCTGGCTTGTTGATGGGGCAATTTTGGCCACTCGGACTGCCGGTCCCATGCACACGGACAGCCAAATGTATGGCCTACTGCGTACCCGTATGTGTGTGAGTGTGTGTGTGTAGAGTATACGCAGAGGTGGTGGAGGGTGCGAGTTGATGGAGGCGCCCAATAGCGAACCGAATGCGAACGAGACGAGCCCCAAAAACGCGTTGTTTTATCGAATATGTAAAGAAGGAAGCGAACTTTTGTGTGCATTGCGACATTTCTGCGCAGTAATACGAAGGCGAAACCCATCGCCATCCTGGAGCTCTACGCATACAGGCGCATACACACTCTAGTGGCCCCCGGTGAGAGAACCGTGTGTCCTCGTGCCAGCCCAACTCCGGGAGTTAGGCACTATACCAGCACTGTGGTTCAAAGAGTATTCTCGCGCTACTCTCAGTCACTTTTCTAGCAACTCGCGGACCAACAAACCCGAAAAGGATCCGTAGTAGGCGAATTTGGTGAGCGGGAGATATCCTGCAGAGTTTGCAGAAAACTGCGGCGTTCTTCTTGCGGGGAGAACTTTCGCTCCCCAACGGCATACATCGCCATGGTAGCCAACCCTATGCACACACACACAGAGACACACGGGCAAGCACGCACAGGGTAGTAAAGGAAAACGGTTCGGTTGTTGCTCTGGGAAATGGATGACAGCAGCCGCAGAAGCACACACCGTACCACGCTCGGATTTATTGCTGCCCCCATGTATCGGCGAGGGCTAGATCTAGTTGTTGAGGCGTTTGAGCAATCCGAGAGCAGTTGAATTTGAGTCGTCGTGGAACACGGTTCTGAGGAAAAGTCTCGCCATACACACCGTTTTGTCGTGAGTCTTTTTTCGAACACTCTCGTTGTTGATAAACCTGTGCGTGTTTTGTATCTCTAAGTGCTGGTGTTTTGGGGCATTTGTTTGAAATTTCAAACATTTTGTGCTTGATTTGCCGTACACATTTCACACATTTTTTTGTAAACAAACATTTTTGGGAAAAAACAGTTTGGCTAGAGTTTTTTTTTCTTTTGTGGAGAACAGGTGGGCCCAAGCACAGGTCTTAAAAACCAGCAAACTTTACAGCACTAGCTGATACAGAACGGCGTTGTCATCTCGACGTCCCAAACATTCAAACGAAGACCGTATTTACCAAATTTGTAATGTGTGTGCTTTGTTTTCTCATCCCCCATTCCCCGTTTCCTACCTTTTCCTTGTGCTTGTTTTAGTTACCCCCGCGGGTTTGGTAAAGAATTCGTCGCGAAAATTGTAATTCGCCACAGTGTTGTAGTTGTTTTTTCCCCGTGTGTGCGGCATTTTATTAGCGTGTTTTTCTACACCGCGACGTTGTGTGCGTGCGTTCCGTTGCGTTGAGCGCGTGTGTGCATATTGTGTGAGAGGTGCGATAGTGTTGGTGTATTGGCGCCTCGCACCTTTCCCGTAGATTGTCGCGTAGTGCGTGAATTGACCTTCTCTATCTCACTCTATCTCTCTCTCTCTCTCTTTCTCCATATCTCTCCATCTGACACGTCCCGTTGTGCTTGTGTGCGTATCGCGTCGTCAGCTCAAAGTAACAGCAGAGAAAAAAAACCGCGCTGCATCTGCGAAGCACGGAGCCATCAAGGAAGCGAAGAAACGAACCCGCCGTCATCAACCGATCGTCGGCCGTACTAGCGAAGAGAGCGAGAGCGCGTAACGTTCGGTTTTTGTGTGCGCGCGTCTTTTGGTGTGCGTTGTAGCAGGCGAGAGCAGGCGAGCGAGCACGGTAAGCGCGGAGAGCGTGCGAGAGAACGACATCAGGCAATTCAGTTCTCGCTCAGCAGTGTCAGCAGAGGCAGCAGCCGCAGCAGCAGCAGTAAATTGTAAGCCGCAGTAGTTAGCAGTTGTCGCCGAGTTCGCAGCCAGCGTCGCCACACGGAAGAGCCGCAGCAGCAGCAAGAGTGTGCAAAAGCAACCAAGCAGCAGCAGCAGCAGCCTGTCTATTGTCAGCTAGTTTTTCGTGCAGCGAAAACCAACCAGACACCAAGCACCACCCTTTTAGCAGCAAAGATGGTAATTATACACCGTGCAACAATTCCACTACATTTTACGGTTTTTCCTTTTATCTTTCGGTGCGTCTGTGTGTGTGTATGTGTGTGAATGTGCGCATCTGTTCATCGAATTTTATCAACCTTTCCGGAATGCCGGATGTGCCCCAAGTGGTGTCGCCGCGGTACACTAGAGTGGGACCCATCCTCAATGGCGTCCTCCCCGGGGCACTTTTCTATCGGGGCCATGTAGGAATGGATGATGGTATGGAGTCGTTTTTTGGCAAAGCAAATGGTGGCGCTAAGTGAGTGAAATGCCTAGCCTACTCTGATAGTGTATTGTGCAAACCGCTGCCGCCATCGCGCAATTTGCAAGTTTTCCATCGGGCCCGAAATGAGGGGAGTGCCTTTACAACGCCACCGCCGCCAACACTGTCACACTTTGCTAATATGGAACTTGTGGTGTCTTCTGCATCGATGCGAATACGGCTGCTGCAAAGCCGATGAAGCGTCAGCAAATACGGTCGAAATTGGAGACTTGCAAAAATGTTGGACTAAGAAGAAGCAAAAGGGGACTTTTATAGAAGATGTGAACAAGTGATATCATGTGGAAGAAGTAGTTGCGGTAGTAGTTACAGTAGTAGTAGTAATATCAGTAGTGGGGCAGCTAGCAGCGATGGCTCGAAACCTCCTGACTGGAATGGAATCCGGGGCGGCCATCTACGCGCAGTGAAACGATTGTGTATGTGTGTGTGTGTGTGTGTGTGTGTATACCTGTGCATGTGGCATGTTGGTGTGGTGACGTTTACCGGGGCAGTTTGTCACACAATTGTATAGTAGCGAAGAAAATGAAAAACAGTATGCTGTGAATCATCATGGTTTTGTCGAGGCTCTTTGCGTGCATATCTAACCTCACTTTTTTGCGCACAATTCAACTCGTGAGTCAATCGAACTCCCCTGCCGTTTATACTCGCACGTTAGACGACTGTGTGTGCGCGAAGCAAAAAAGTTGCTAATGATACGAGAATAAGATTGTGCGAAGAGAGAAAGAGATAGGTGGTGGAGGGGGGGAGCGACGGTGGAGGATAACGTCCGGGTGATTTTTTTTATTCTCTTGTGGTTCGGAAGGTTCGATTTGCTTTTATTTCGTTCGTACTCCGACGCACTGGCGGAACACTTTACAAGTGCTGTCATTTTGGGGGTGCCGTTTAGCAGAAGAAGAGAAAAAAAACGTTGTCTATGCAGGCGGTGCGAGATGGAAAAAATGGGGTTTTTGAGACGAAATTCTCAACTTCACGTTTTCTCACGAACACACACGCACATATATATCTCTGTTCAGGCTCCTGAACCTGCTCCCCAAGTGGGCGTGCGGGCGTGTGTGTGTGTGTGATTGTACGTGCGCAATTTAGAGGTTTCTCTTTCTGGCCTGCACTGCACAAACATGATCCCGTTGCGACATTGAAGCCGAGAAAACACGCAACTCTCAACGCCCCGAGTTTTGGTGCGCCCTCCCCGGGCTGGTCCCACGACGGGGGGAAAGGAGGTGGTTGAGCGATGGAAACGGGAGAACGCGATTGGGGATAGAGCGTGAGAGCGTGTCCGGATTCGCGTAGTATATCTCGCTCCGAGGAACCGTTTTACCGCAATGCGGGTTTCACAATTGTATAGTAGGGAAGAAAATGAAAAACAGTATGCTGTGAATCATCATGGTTTTGTCGAGGCTCTTTGCGTGCATATCTAACCTCACTTTTTTGCGCACAATTCAACTCGTGAGTCAATCGAACTCCCCTGCCGTTTATACTCGCACGTTAGACGACTGTGTGTGCGCGAAGCAAAAAAGTTGCTAATGATACGAGAATAAGATTGTGCGAAGAGAGAAAGAGATAGGTGGTGGAGGGGGGGAGCGACGGTGGAGGATAACGTCCGGGTGATTTTTTTTATTCTCTTGTGGTTCGGAAGGTTCGATTTGCTTTTATTTCGTTCGTACTCCGACGCACTGGCGGAACACTTTACAAGTGCTGTCATTTTGGGGGTGCCGTTTAGCAGAAGAAGAGAAAAAAAACGTTGTCTATGCAGGCGGTGCGAGATGGAAAAAATGGGGTTTTTGAGACGAAATTCTCAACTTCACGTTTTCTCACGAACACACACGCACATATATATCTCTGTTCAGGCTCCTGAACCTGCTCCCCAAGTGGGCGTGCGGGCGTGTGTGTGTGTGTGATTGTACGTGCGCAATTTAGAGGTTTCTCTTTCTGGCCTGCACTGCACAAACATGATCCCGTTGCGACATTGAAGCCGAGAAAACACGCAACTCTCAACGCCCCGAGTTTTGGTGCGCCCTCCCCGGGCTGGTCCCGGCGTGCGGGCGTGTGTGTGTGTGTGATTGTACGTGCGCAATTTAGAGGTTTCTCTTTCTGGCCTGCACTGCACAAACATGATCCCGTTGCGACATTGAAGCCGAGAAAACACGCAACTCTCAACGCCCCGAGTTTTGGTGCGCCCTCCCCGGGCTGGTCCCACGACGGGGGGAAAGGAGGTGGTTGAGCGATGGAAACGGGAGAACGCGATTGGGGATAGAGCGTGAGAGCGTGTCCGGATTCGCGTAGTATATCTCGCTCCGAGGAACCGTTTTACCGCAATGCGGGTTTTTTCTCGCGGCTCTTTTTCCCATGCTGCCCATGTTGCTCTCGGCTTGCGCTGCATGAGAAGGTGGTTGTGCCGGACCCGACCTGCCAGCAAGTTTGCTCAATTGATCATCATCTTGTTGATTAAAATGAATAGGAAACAAATATTTAAACGGAAAGGATGATAGAAAGAGCAAGAGAGTGGGTGAAGCAATGGTAGTAAGACAACGATTTATTTGTGAACGTTGCGAAAATGTTATACCATCTGCTTGCAACTGACTACTACTACTGTATGCACTTTGTTTCCGGGACAATATTTGAACGAAATTGTAAGACATTTGTATAACTCCTATACACAATTCTCCACTGTACTATGGTTGACAACATTTCGGAAGCATGGTTAATCGGCGCTTCGTGCTTTGCGAACCGGTCACAAATACAATAGGAATTCCAGAAATGGAAGAGATGAAATTGCCTACTTTGCTACTGCTGCTGCTGTGTTGCTGGTGGTGATGATGATGATGGTCGTATATGGGGCTCGTCTTCTTCCCACCGAAGCAAAAGGGGTAAACTCTCTCGCGTGTAGCAAAGAGCGAAATAAGGGCGCGAGAGAGAGAGAGAGCGAGAGAACGCGTTAAAACACACACACATACGCACACACTGCCGGAATGATCTCACATTCACGTGAAAATGTGGTTTATAAGAAAAGGGGTTCGTTTGCCGTGCCATCACCACATTCGTACGGAGGGTTGAACAAAAAAAAACTCGCTTCGACCGTTTATGGCCGTTTGAATTAAATTTTCGAAATTACTTCCTTGCGGCTACGCGAGAGAGAGAGAATGAATCAGTTTTTTTTTAACAATTAGGCTAAAGAAGGGTGGCTTATTGTGCTGTCTCTCTCTCTCTCTCGCCCTTTTGCATTATTAGCTAGAGACCGGTAGATAATATTGTCCAGGCT
>KZ061771.1:207443-225098 GCA_002091835.1 Anopheles maculatus
ACGCCCATCTGCTATTAACACATAAAAAAAGGCCAACACACTAAAGGCTGTAGAGCAAAGATTTCCAGAAAGATACCGCAACCACCAAAACCCCAAGCAAAGCCGGGTGCCGGGGTGATGAAAGGCGTCCCGTGGAAGAGAGCGCGCTGCGGAAAAAGCTTTCCCATCCAGCACACTAATACTGCTACAACTTACCATTGGTGGTGTGGAACTGTCTGTGTGTGTGTGTGTGTGTGTGTGTGTGATAAGGTGAGGTATAGAGCGATGGCTTTCCCATGCTAAAGAAAATCAACACTCTCTGCCCAACACTTGCCCATAACACTGTATGTGTTTTGTATACAGCTTTTTACCGCGTCGGGTGTACTTTCGACTGGCCGAAAGTTGTTCGTCTTTGTACGAGCGTAGTTCGGTAAGGCTGTGTGTGTGTGAGTGTGTAATCTCTTAAAAGGCGCACCATCGCGCTCCCTAGGTAAAGCTTCCCTGGCAAGCAAAACACGGGACACCTGGAAATTCTTAAACCGCTTCCAGGATTGCGTTGAAACCCACCCGCCCACACCCAATAATGCTATCTGACCCCAATGGGAACAGCGGTAGGAGGTAGGAGAAAATGGTTCTGCGCATTAAAGGTACATGGTTTGGTACCGGTAGCGAAACCATTTGCTGCTGTTCTGTGGTGCAGGCATCAGCCACAGAGCCACTGCAGCAAAAACAAACATCAGTTGGGGCTCTGCAAAGCTCTTGTAAAACAGGGAACAGGAAATGACACGTCCGTTTGATTAATAAACGAGAAGCGAAGGGAAGAGATTCATAAACAGCCTAAAAGTAGGCAAAATTGGTCAAGAATGGTTAGGGGAACTCACGAAACAAAAAAGTATTTGGAGATGCAAGACAAAAAAAAAAACGGTCGACGACAAGAAAATAGCGATACACAGCAAGAAAAGATGTAGTCTTATGAATCGCAAATGGATGGTTTTGATGGCTGGACATAAGGAGATGTCGATGAACAAATCTTTCTCATCAAAAATGTGAAAGTCATAAAGGACGGGGCGCCTCCATCGCTTCCAGAGGATTTAAAGAGGAAGAGTAATAAACGCAAAGTAAAACATTTTTATATTTTAATGTTAAACATAAGGACAACAATGTAATTAAAATAGAAATATACTACCATTTGAAAAACCGGGTCACATATACGACAGCGCCGAGTACGAAGAGAGAGTTTCTTTCTTTAGTTTTTAGCCGACTGGTTGAATTCCACACACCAGGGGCCTAGACTTCATTTTCTGCTGGTCCTGACAGTGATGATGGAGTGTTGGTGACGTCATTTATTTTTTTTACTCCCTTATACCATCCCGCAACTCTAATCCTGCTGGAGGAGGAGGAGGAGGAGAAGGCCTGATGGCCTTATTCGTGGCGTCAAATTCCGGTTTTCTGTTCCATTTTGGCTTTCTTCATGTTGGTTTGTGATGATAGAGAGAATGAGGAATATTGGGCGTCGTTGCCTTGATGTGTATCGCGTTGGCGTCTATCCATCGTCGTCGTCGTCGTCGTCGTTCCATTAAAATCGCTCCGCTTCGAAGAAGTATGCTTGTTTGGGTCGATAAAAAAAGGAAGGAGTAAGAGTGAGAACTCGTCCCCGTTCCGGCAGCACTCCGCCGCGGTGGCAGTGCATCATCCTTCCATTACCCCGTCCCGCTTGGTTCGATAAATTTAGCATCCTTCACAGGAGGAAAGCTTTCAAGGAGTTGTCATTCTTCGAATTTCGTGTCAACAATCTCGTTGTGTTTTTGGAATCGTACCAAATTTTCAACTCTCACACACATAGGCAGGCGGGCAGGCAAGCAGGGTGTGTGTGTATGTGTATGTGGCGTAATGAGTTTTGAGACAAACACTGTCCATGGTTGGATGTGCTCCATTTTTGGGTTTTTTTTTTTTCCTTTCCATCAGCCACTATGTAGTGTAGCTTCGGCAAATCGTGTTTCATGGTAATCTTAGCGCGTGTTCTTACGCCCCGAGCTTATTGGAAGGTTAGCATGAAAAATGGTAGCTATTGATTTTCCAGCTCCTTTCTAGTAGTTTCCCGGCTGTGTCTAGCTTCAAGCACACAAAGCTCCCTCTGTTGTCTTAATGATTTAAGGGGGTTTCCCTCAACCTCCCCGGAGTTTTGTTTTTTTAAATGTCAATTTTCGAAAGCCGATTTATTATACGCTCCTCGCTTCTTTTCAGCCAAAGCTGTCAATGGTGTTGCGGTGGACGAAAATGGCTTCATGATGTTTCGTATAAATCATCCAGTGTAAATGGTTGTTTGCGATTTGAAAACAAGATGCGAAACAACATTGCGAGTGGGATAGAAATATTGGTTGGTTGTAATTTTGTGGCAGCGGGAAGGATCCCATTGACGAGGGTAGTTTTGTTGTTGTTTCATCAACGATAGATAGAAGTCAATGGGGTTAGTATTTCGGACGAAGGAAACGACAATCCCGATGTCGATGTGACGCAGTTGTTTTTCCTGTCCCGCTATGTGTGTGTGTGTATGTATGTCAATTTATATTTTGTCAATTCCCTTGAAAGTAAGGATGAAAAAACGAACGTTTTTTTTATCAAGATCGTTTCTTTGTGCTTGGCGTTGAACGAAAAATGATGTTGCCCCGCGTCTTGTGTAACAAATTGTCGAACAGAGTAATTTACAACTTGTGCGATAAAAGGCAGGAAAAACGAGTTCCCATTTGTAAGAGAAGCTTTTTATAAGTAGGGCAAGGAAAAAGTCGTGCAGAAGAAAAAAAAAACCTTCTCATGAGCAATTACGAATGCAAAGTACACACTCTACCGCAACCGGATGTGGTTTGAAATAATAGTCCACAAGGGGCTGGCTCTCTCGGTACATATCTTGTGTAAAAAAAAGCATAGTTTTCTTTCATTGTGAAGCTTTTGTATTTTGCCGGGTAGATTTGGAAGGAAGATGAGATGGGGAGGGAAGTAGAGTAGGTTGGAAATCTTGACGTCACCATGAGTCGACAAAACCGCATGCTAAATTGCACTAAACCGTCATCGTCATCTGAATGAGTTGTGTTGTTTATTACGGCTTAGAATAATTATCCAGGGAACAATCTCGAGCCTTGATGGTAAGAAGTACTGGGCGGCTCCATGCAGTGCTTACGCGCGCGCTCTCGGGGATATCGTGTTTCTGCTTGTGCAGACCATGGAGAGCAGCAACACACGCACACAGGGGAAGAGAACAATTAATTTAAAATGTAAATTATGATTTGCCATAACGGAGCGCGAGACCCGGGGACTGTGTTATCTGATTATTATGTACTGATACAGGATAGTCCAAAGCTCGCCGTGTTTCCCCCATTACACCGGGTGCATGATGAAATGGATACACACGTGTGTTGTGCGGGTTGTTTTGAGATAGCACAAAAAAGCTTCCCAAGCTAATAAATAGTTGGGAGAACAATAACAAATACGTAAGCTAAAGACAGGAAAGATCGTGCACGAAATTTCTCATTGCATATATGCCCTCCGGTTCTTGGGCCTATATCGCGACGATTACCAGAGTTCGGCGTACGTTTTGCACTCCAGGGAAAATGATACCCATTACGAAAGGCAACTACCGCCACCACACAGCAAGCAGGTTATCCTGGAACGTGTTTACGATAAGAGAGTGTATACGTTCGGTTCGTGTGATTGTACTGTATCCTGGGCGGCTTATAATGTCCTGGAGGGATTGATTATGGTGTGTCCTTTGTGTCGTGCTTTCCTCCAGTGTCTTGCCACCCGATCAAAACGCTGACCAGTCGGCGGGTGTAAGTGTGTGTATCGTGTGTACGGAATAAAGGTGCACAGGTCACGTACTATAATAATCTGATAGTGAACCTTCTCGTCTGGAGGCAGATGGGTCTGTGTTGGTACGTTCTCAGTGATGCCGTACGAGTATATTTTCGAATGAGGTAACAAGGAAGAGTTGATGAAGGAAGAATATCAGTTAATTCCGTATCTTTCGTTTATAGTCTGTAAATCTGGGAAATCTATTGCATGTAATATTCATGTACCATAGTCTTTTGCAACAGACCGGTTATGTATGTTGCGAATTAGGCTTTTGCAATCTGTTAAAGGTACTGTTTATCGTTACTTACAGAGATAGAGAGAAGAGCTTGATAACTTAATAAATATGTGTTTAAAGATCTAAATGCATTATTATTCTTTTACTATCGCATGATATACATATATTAAGCCTAACCAAAGACGTTTTCTTATTATAAGGATAGTGTAGGAAACTAACAAATATTTTTCTATTCTACATTTTGAATGCAAAAAACAAAACAGATAGATATCGTTCGTTTTATAACGATTCGTGGTCCTATCATTAGGACGGATCGTGGACGGAATCGGTTGCAATTGTAATATGTACGCACGTCTGCTTCACACCTCGTTAAATTACGTCAATGTAACGTGGCCGAAACCGGTATGGTGATAGCATCGTTTATCTCTTTGTCATCACCACCACCACCATTGTGAGTTACTGTTTGCAGTTATCTTTCGCGTGTGTGTGATTAAGATCCGCTGGTTTTGGTGCTTTTTTTTCGCTTATCAATTTTTGGCTTGTCTTATCTAATAACATGTGTTCATTGGGGTTTCTGGGGGTATGCAGTTGTGATGCATGTTTTCGCAGAACATCATGATACATCGCAAACGAATACGAATTTGTTTTACTTCGCTGGGTGTGGTTTTTTTATGTGACTATCAAGATTTCCAAAATTCTGTTAAAATATTTGAAAAATAAAAAAAACGGGAGCCCCAAATGCTTGGAATGAATCGTATAAATAAGAAGGACATGTTCCTTTTTATGGTTTATATGGTGATATACGTCCATCGAAACCGTTGTCTCTCTGCACATCAAAGAGAAATGCCACGAGAACACAGTTGTGGATAGTTGAACTTTAGGAATTTCTTAACGGTTAAACGGCAGGACGACGAAGCACAGAAAGCACCAAATAGCTCCTCTGATGTTACTTGTCCTTGTGATTGCGCTGGTATGCGCAATTGGAAGTTTTGGCTTTTGGCCTTTTACCATTGCTTTTGAAGCTATTTGCAACAGAGCATTCAGCAGAACAAATTGAACTGTCGCTTCTCGGAGTTGTGTTATGTTTGTTGGTTGGTCGATTTAACTGTACCATATTTCACGAAGACAGAACAACGGACTTATTTGAGGAATTTCATTTGCTTTCCATACATCTTCTTTATCTTTGGTTAGAATTCGGGTAGTCGCATAAAATATTGATCTAAGAATCAGATGCCCTTTAACAAGTGCTTTAATTGTCTGTTTCTTGTTTATATTATCATTTTTAACGAGTTGTTCCAACGACATATATGCGTACCATACAATTCTTATTATTTAAGCTCTATGTATATTATCTCCTACTTCTACACAAATCCCATTATTTGGTCGATGGTAATACGTGTGAAAAGATGGCAATTACCATTACCTAACCTCAAAGTGCCGTGTGAGGACCAACCAGGGGGATACACATGCTGGAGAGGACACCGTAAAAATGGGGCCCATAAATAATCGAAAAAAGGGCAGTAAATATGAAGAAAAGGGATAACAATGAAATTTATTGTGGTATTATACATTTTCGTCTTTGATGCCCCGACCGGCGGTAGCTTTGCCAAAAGGGTATTCGATGTGTGTGTGTGTTCTTGTGACATGGAAAAGCTTATGGTGTAAGAAATCCGCTGCCACTAAGAATCTCAACAGCGAAAGGTACTCTCTATCCTTGGCTCTAGATAATGTATTTGGACACATTCTTTTTTGTTGTCTGTGGTGTGGTGGCGTTGTGTCGTGAATAGTTTTACTCCTTCATGACACGTTCGTAAATCGTTCAAGTTTGTTTGGGATTTACGCGTATGCACGAGCTAGACTTTCGTTTGTCAAGATTGCTTTTGTTGTGTGCATTACCCTTGTACGGCGGTCGGTTAATCTCCACCGAACTTTGGTGGTATATCGTTGGCGATGTCGCTGTCCGATTACCATAGAGATACAATGAATAATATTTATTGGTCTCTCTACGTAGACATGCCAGGGTGGTTTGGGGTAAAGTTTTTTGTTTTGTTTCCTTTATCTTGTGTCCTACCTCTGGGGGAAACTATTTTATGCAGCGTGTTCTAGCTCACAACTTTTCTTTTGTGAATCCGTGCAACACCGAGGATACACCGAGCAAGTTGGAATGGCGCGAATCGAATTTGTCACGATAGGCAACAGCAGAAAAAAAGCTGCCTGCGTGTCTTGGGTAACATTTTTGTACTGTCAGCAGCGCTAGTTTATAGCCCGTTGAGATCAATAGAATGTGGCAACAGAAGAGCTATCATATCATCAAGAAGCTTCGCAGTAAACAAATTCTACAACGCGTTGCTGCTTCAATGGTGCTTGACAGTGGCGTTGCTTCCTCGTCGAACACAGCTTTTGTGACAGGTTGTGTGTTTCTAGTCACCGGCGCCTTGAATAAGCTTTTTTTTGTTCCTCTCTATCAATCCGTCGAATCAGCACAACCCAAGATAGGAAATGAACAAGCATAACAGTGGATATACAGAAAAGCACCCTCAACACGCACAAAAACAAAACCCTCCGGTGTGTGTGTTTGCGTTCGATGTCGACGTAGCTTTAGCCTAGGCGCGCGCTGTCCTTGCATAGCGCTGTAACCGAAAAGCTCATTCGTAATCACGCTAGTTTGACATAAAAGTTTTTGTACCACCCACCATCATCATCGGCCGGCCAATGGCGCACGATACAAAACACATTATAATAAATTTCCGTTCCCTTATTTGACCCTACCGCATTCCTGTCGTGGTGTGGTGGTGGCGTCGACCGGGATTACTCCCTCGTTCCGTCGTAGTGTAAGTTTCGGTTGGGCAAGTCATTATGATATTGCCGGCCCTGGGAAATCCAGTGCCCTTTCGGACTTGAGCAAACGAATCAATTCATCCTCTCGCTGCAATCGCCTTGCCAGCTCTCTCCTGCATTTCTCTATAGCATTTTTCCTTCTGTTCCGCAAAACCGGACCGCAATGAGTCCACCAAAAGCATAAGCGCTATCCTGTTGTAAGGCTCTTTTTGCCGGCTGGTCGTTTTGGGTTTGGTCCGGTACCACTATATCCCCGTGCTTTAGGATTTTATGGATAATGGGTAAAGTTTGGGGTAAAAGCGAGAGAGCGAGTTGTGCTTCACTATTTTAGGCAAACCTATTTCACTTCGCCCACAACAGCGGGGCGCTCACGTTAGGAATGGGTGAGGTTTTCCCGCAAATCCAGCAGCAGCAGCAACAGCAACCGTCCTCTTTATCTATGACCTCTATTGCCAATCATGTCGTCGTCGTTGTCGTCGTCGTCAATGGGTACTTCCATTGAAAGGTTCTTGGCGCTGTCCTTTGCTTTTGCGGGTTGTTGTCCGCTTGTGGAGGTCCTGGGGGATGAGACGAAACGGTGCACGCTGGTGGTGGCAACCTATTTCGTGGTGTGTGATTGTGGTCGGCTATTACGACCAAGGGGTACGAAATAGTGGAAATACCAGCGTTTGCCGAGATTAGAAATCAAATTGGATCCTATTCAATCGGGAGAATAACTACTTGTGTTGTCATTTTTCTCCGTTCTTTTTAAAGACATCTCCGGAATGTAATTGAGTGAAAGCAAATTTATAATAGGCAATAATCTATCCAGCGAGCAGTATAGGCTATCGTTTTAATTTCATGAATTAAGGTACACCATTCACCCCACCAACAGTGGGAAATTGTTTTCAATTTAATCATTTTTACGACTTTCTGAAACTATGTCCTGCTCTGTTATACCTTGGACTAAATAATTGAAAATGGCGACGTATTGTTTGTGGAAAGGTAACATTACTCACACACACACACACACATTCCCCAGACCAAAACAACAAGTCTACATGGTAACTGCTCACTGCTCGGCAAGGACATATTCCCTTCCTACAGGGGCTGGAATAAAATATTATAGGGGATGGTTCAATCAGTTTACCGTTCGTTCATTAATATTTCAAATAGAAAACACCTTTTCCGACGCCCGAAATTGATCGTGTGCTGCTGCTGCTGCTGCTAGCCTACCGGGCCAGTAATATGTAACATTTTGTTTTTTTGGGGCCAAGGGAATTGTGATTTAGTCGTCCCACATTTTGTTGTGAAACCATGCTATGGGGGGAGGGATGTGTTGTATTGGAGGGCAAGAAAAAATGTAATACAGTCAAAGTAAGGTAAAAATCGATAACAAAAGAGCGTATATTATGCAAGAAAAAGACAGCGTGTACAGCTTTCTTATAGCAATAGACACAGGGCAGACCAACAAAATAGAAGGACTCTCTTTGAATATTGTTTTTTGTTTTGTCGTTGCGAGCTGTGTACTGTGTACTTTTCTTATAAGGCGTTATAATATATTTATAAACTACTAGCACAAGTGTAAGGTGTGTTCTCTCCGTTGGGGTGTGCGGGATCTTTTGGTCTGACGAGGAGGCTCCAATAACTTTAATATGTTTGTGAGCGTATCAGGAACCCTTAGCTGGAAGCTTTAACCACTTTCCCCATATTTGGTTGGGTTGGTTGGGAAGTAATGTATGAGAATATATAATAGATGCTGAATACGGTATTAAATTATTAATATTCACACCTGTATGATACTCGTGGATATGTGTAGTGTAACATTCTGAAGTGTTGTGAATGGAAAAAGTTTTCGGAAAATGATTATGTATTAAAGCGGCCAACTATATACATATAAGAACTGCGCCGTATCAAGCTAATAACTAATGAATTTTCTTACACCTCATTCTTCCAGGTAACGGCACGATCGATTTCCCCGAGTTTCTAACAATGATGGCTCGTAAAATGAAGGACACGGACAGTGAAGAGGAAATCCGGGAGGCATTCCGAGTCTTCGACAAGGATGGCAACGGTTTTATTTCGGCAGCTGAGCTGCGCCACGTCATGACTAATCTGGGCGAGAAGCTAACAGACGAGGAAGTCGATGAGATGATCCGTGAAGCCGATATAGATGGCGATGGCCAGGTTAATTATGAAGGTACGTACAAATCCCAACAGTTGGAACAGCTCACGAAAGTTTGCAAGGAATAAGGGGGGGCATCAAAATATGTGTATCTGTTCAGATTTTGAAACAAATGCGTGTGAACTCGAGCCCCGAAGGGCTAGAATTGCTGCTGCATTCTGTGAAGGTGTGTGCAGGGGTGCAAATCAATCGAACTCGTTTGATCGATATGACGGTAATGTCTGCACCACCCACTACTCTATGACCGCTGGGCTGATGACAAAGAGGGAGCTAGGAGTAGTGGGTGACAAAAGAAAAATACTGCGCCATCAGGTTGTGTCAGGGTCATGATTTGATTTTTGTGTTTTGTTTTTGCAATCCCAGGTCGTGTCCTGCCGTGTTTACTTCTCGGTGGGGGTTGTCAAACCGCCGGATGCGCTTGTTTTTTTTTGTTTTCGTGAACATTTTAAATGCGTTTAAGCAGTGTAGCAGTGAAAATATGCCTGCCTGCTGTAGTTTAGTTTGCTCCCTGTTTGCTCCATTGGTTTTCCATTCTACTTCCATTTCTTCTTTCCTTGTTCAACGTGCCATTCTCTTCCACCGAACGGTTGTTGAAAGTTGCATTTCAATCATTTGTTGACTTTCCCATTCACTTGTGTTTTAGAGGTCCCCTTCCATGGGCGGAGGCGGCCTGCTGGCGAGCGCGCTGTTGGTATAAAGCAGCCTCAGCCTGTTTGCCCGCACGGTTTGCCACCTATAGCAGCTGCAAATGTCTTTGAAGTACACGATTGTTCATCACGAACTCTTCGTTTCCATGTTGGAAAAGGCGGCATGCAGCCTACAATTTTTCGCTGCTTCTTTGCGGGGAATTTAGTCAAGAGGAAGAAAAGGGCTTTTTGGATGGATGGTATGGCATATAAAGCACAAGAGGCTTTTAGTGTAACTTTGAAGACATCTTCAAAGCGGCGCTACTGCTGAATGAAAGATGATGTGTTTGACCTTTTTTTTTTGGTGAGTAATCTATGTGGGGCAGTCCAAAAGGCAAGAATCCCCTGTGTGTGAGTAAAATATTATACTTTGTGTGGGAATAGCTCTGCGAAAAAAGGGTAGAATTGCAACGTGTGCAATGTCGTATGCATTTTTCCTCCATTGCATGTGTGGTACAATGTGGTACCTACCCGTTACTGATCACTATGGACGGCTCTGTATAGATTAGAGTTGTGCACAATGAGTAAGAGTGAGTGAGTGAGTTTAATCTTACAAAGGCGTTTATAGTTTCAACTCAGCATAAAGATTTTTTGTGACTCGCAATCTTTGCGCTGACTAGTGACTCCTTTTAGCTTCAAACTCACTCCTTTTGGCTTCAAACTCACTCCTTATGGCTTCAAAATCACTCTCACTCGCTGCGCCGACTAGTGGCTTACTCCTTTTGGCATCAAACTCACCCTCACTCGATGCGGCAACTATTGACCAAGACTTCCTCACTCTTATTGAGTGAGTTTGAAGCCAAAATTAGTTGGTCACTAGTTAGAAGCGAATGAGAGGGAGTTTGAAGCCAAAAGGAGTGAGGCACTAGTCTGCGCAGCCAGTGAGAGGGAGTTTGATGCCAAAAGGAGTGAGTTTGAAGCCAAAAGGAGTGAGTTTGAAGCCATAAGGAGTGAGTTTGAAGCCAAAAGGAGTGAGTTTGAAGCCAAAAGGAGTGAGTTTGAACTCAAAGGAGTGCGTTTGATGCCAAAAGGAGTTACTAGTCGGCGCAGAGAGTGTGAGTGAGTTGAAACGTAGAAAGTAATTTAAGAATATGTTTAGAGTAATTTTTTTTTCATGAATCTTTAAAGAGTGAGTCAAAGATTCAAATCCTTGTAACCACTCACTCACTCTGATTCAACTCTGCGAAAAGAGTGATTATTCTCATCTCTAGTATAGATGTTGCAAGCTGATTCACTAACAACACACTTGCGCCAGTATGTTGATGTTGAAATTGATGCAATGCGCGCAAAACACACACACATATGAATTATGTTGCTTTGCAAATATGAATGTGACTTTATCCTTTCTAAGTAAAAGTGTCGACATTGCAAAATACGTTCAAATGATCGGAACAGCAACTGAATGTAAGAAGCTCTAATGTTTAATGTCTAATGGTTTTGTAATTTGTAGCAAAACCAGCCTGTGTGAACGTCTATCGGGCGAATGTAGTAAAACTGCAAGGCACGAAAGTTGTTTTAAAACACGTAAACTCGATAAAAACTTTAATCCTTTTGTTATTCTGCCCACTTACGTCATTGAGAAGTAGTTTTGAGAGCGTCGAAAAAAAAGACCATTTCGATTTTAATACATGGTGGTTAGCTGTGGTTGTTCCAGATTTGTGGGATGCTATTTTTGTACCTTAAGCTATAGAGCATTGTTTAAAGCACGCTTGTTTTCGTTATAGCGTTTTAAACTTATTTGTTTGGAAAATTTTGTTATTATTTAAATATGATTCGCTTTCCTTACTTAAACTTCTCCCTCGGCTGATTGAACTGATGACGCGACTCCGTCTCTGAACGCTCAAATTACACTTTACCGATTCTACAAGTTGGTAGATCGTAAAGAAGGGGCTGCTGCTTCCACGCATCGCATGCTTTATTTGCGCTAAAAATCGTTCGCGGTTTCTCACTACAATTGTTGGATTCACGAGAATGACTTAATCACGGTTTAGCGTCGCTTACTCATCGAAAGAAGGTGCTACTCGTGTGACTTGCATGGCACGAGAATAGTGTGATTGCTCTTCGTTCTTTCTCAAGACCATCCAAGATGTGACAAATTACAAGACCTTGCGGCTTTAACAATGAAAACATAAGTAAAACGATCGTTGATCTTTGGCGAATTCTCACTTTTCGATCGCGATGCTATCGAGCCACGGCACTGTGTTACGTTTGACCTTGTTCGGTATAAACCGCACAGTTAAAGAGAAAGTAAAGATTGTTTCCGCTAGCTCGTTCTCGTGCGGCACCATCGTCACCATCATCATCATCATGCTCTGTGTACCCAGCAGGGTACATTGAGTCAGCACTGTTGATGTTGATGAGGTTTATGTGTGTGATTTCAATGAACAGATCGAACAACAAACAGTTAATATGGCTGGCCAAATGGTAGCTAGATGTGTGCCGGATGTTCACAGAGCATCTTTTTATAACCGAAATCACGGGACCCCACCAGTTTTAACGATTTGTAATGAGCGCTCCTGTTTATTGAGAATGGTCAGGAATTGTTGAGTGTGTCGATCGTGTGACATGATAATAGGTCGTGTGACAGGCTTTCTATGGTCGATTTGTGTGTTTATCGTCGAACAAATAGATAAAACAATTCTCATAAGACCATAAGTAATATTAAGCGTGGAATTTTGAAGTTGAGCATTAAGTATCATCAGTTTATGCATGCAACACGAGCTCCGGGGTAGTCGTTTATGCATTTTGTTGGGCAATATGGTTCCGTTTGTAAGCACCTAAATAGATTTATGGCAACTGTACTTTGCGCACTTCCGTCTTACGATTTGTTTATGACCCCAAATGTTGTTGTACAAATAGTCTTGTTAATACAACGCTCGCTCTACCAACACTACTGCCCCTTCGTGACCGTCCGCCGTTCGTGTCGTGTAAACCGCGTACAGCAAGAGGCAACGTCATTTGTCGAATCTGCGCTCGGATAATTTCATGCGGATGGGGCTGCTGCACTGTGCTTGGTTTTGCTAAAGCCACCCGACCCAATGCCTAGCTCGGTGGACAGTATGTGACAGTCGGGGGAAGAGCTGTGTTCCGTAGTGTAATATGGATTTTTGTTCTGTTTACATGGAGCAGCAATGTGTGTGTGGAGAAGATGTATCTTCCATGTGTGGTCTCCCGACTACATACTACCTTAAAGTACACACAGAAGGAAAAACGGCACGACAATGATCACCACGACTCCGGGGAAGGGTTGGCTTGCTTTGTAAGTCGTAATGAGAATGCTCTCGCAGAGGCGGCGGCCCTATCATCATTACCTACGTCACAGGCGTGTGTCGCGTAGTGTGTGGCACGATGCATCTCGAATTCACTACAAAGGTGACGGAACGCTTAGCGAAAAACGATACACCTCCAACTTCGGTTGAGGGGGGGAGGACACAGGCGCAGGGGAGCTAGCAAAAAGGAGCGCAGGCAGTTCCGTCCCAGGCGCTTGATTATAACCAGAACCACACATTCAAAGCTGTAAATAATCATCTAAACCATGGCGAAAAGAACGAAATAGCATCCCTTGTGTGCGTGTATCTGCCTGAAAACGGGCGCTGGTTGCCGGCGCAAACACAACAAAAAGAAAATAATGTAAAATTCATTTTTGTGTACTCGGTTTTAATACTTCTAACGAGAAAAACCCCGAGCACGGCGGTGCTACTTGTCATAAAGATAATAATGCGGTTATTTGGCGCTGTGTAGTAGTATTACACTGTTGTTGTTACTAATATTTACCATTGGACGTGAGGCGGCTGTGTGTGATTTGTGCTGTGTGTTCTCCTTCCTTTTTGTTGGGCGAAACTGGAGGATTTCGTGTAGAACACACATAGATGATGTTGTCAAATCTTGCTCGTTTCAAAACGTTCAGCAAACGTTTCAAACGCTGTATATATTTTATAATTGAAATGTTTCGCAAGTGATATTCTTGTTATAGAGGATGCACTCTGTTTTTTATGTTCTCTTTTATTTGTAAAAGTAATGATAAACTTATATGTTGCACCACAATCGCGTACTTGCCGTTAGAGAACGTATTATACGAAGCAGCGAAGGCTTTTGCTTACAGATGGCACGGTTTTGTCACACTCTATATTGCACATATGTTTGATGTTGGAGTACTAGAACGTTGTTAATATATGCATCCAAGTGTAGTGCAAACAATTTCAGTCAACAAAGCGTATGTCTGTGCCTTTAGGTATAGCCGCTCTCTTTATCCGTAGCTCTTACGTCCGGGTCTCGATGGAATTTGAATACTTAATACACGGATGTTAATCATTTAAATTTGTCTACTCTCTTCAATTGCTTATTTAAAATTACTCATGGTTAAATATCTCATACACTAGATAATATCGCTTTCAACATCTAGACTGTTAAGCAACAGCAGTAACAAAAAATTTGTGATGGTTGTCTTACATTACCGTTCGCCACTAATTTTTCTTTTTATGCTTTTGTTTTGACCATTCCAGAATTCGTAACAATGATGACATCGAAGTGAGCTACAGGTCGATACATTGCGCCTTTCTATTTGTTTATTAAGAAGACTGTAGCCACGCGCAACACCAGCTGCGCAACGCTATCGATTTGGATTTAAAAGGGAAGAAAATTAAGATACAGCGTGGGATATTGGAGAGTGGAGACAAGCAAGATGATGATTCAAAGAAAGGAAGGAAAAGATACAACAGAGTAAAGCAAAAAAGAAGAAGAAACAAGTACAGCAAGTAAAGAAAACGATAAAACATTAAATTAAACTTAAAAGCATAACACAGAAGAAGAAAAATACCAAAACAAAGAGTCAAGTAAGAAACAACAACAGTAAAATCATGATGGGTGAAAGTGAAAAAGCATAGCATACACCAGCTTGAAGAACATCTACAAACTAAAAAATAATACCACAGCAAACGGGCAAACAACAACAACAGCTATTTTAACAACAACTATAACCGAAACGAAGCAACAGCAGGAACAACAACAACAACAACAACAACAACAGCCATAACTATCAGAAAAAAAAACATCTTCATCACCACTACTACCATCACAAGAGACACAACACACCTCTCTCCCACGCAGATGAAAGAAAGAGAAAAAAGGTAAAATTCTCATTTCCAAAAACGAAAAAAAAATCCTTATTGCAAAATAAAAGTAAACAATGGAAAGGAACAAACCAGTCGGCAAGAAAAAAAAGGCAAAACATATAACTTAAAAAATTTTAATTGTAACAACCACAATTATAAATAAGAAGATAAATAAAAATGGTAAAAGAAAGAAAAACAAAACAAAAGGGCATACAATCAACTCCTAATTGTAACAAGGGGTGGTGAAACAATGATCCCCCTCCCCTCCCCGCCCCTGTCTATACATATATATAACAGCTATTTAACAAAACCACCACCACAACACCGCGCAATTCCACTCAAAAATTCTAGCGTGTCCACTATACTCTATTACTTCTACTTCTACTACTACTACTACTTCTATTACTACACAAACAACCAACCACAACAAACACACGTTTTACTCTTCTGCATCACACAAAAACAACAGCAACAACAACCTTCTCTTCGTGCAGCTTACAAGTTTTCATTATTCAGCCTATAGAAGAAGAACAAGAAAGAGAGAGAGAGAGAGAGGAGCGCGAGCAATGCCCTTAGAGGCACACGGAGCTAGGCCAGTGCAGGCAGACAAGAAAGGATAGAGGGAAAGATGTGTATGTTTAGTCTTTCGTATGTAGAGTTTAGGTGTTAGTAGTATATTGTGTGATGGGGAATGTTGTTACCTGCCGCATATATGTTCGAGGTGGATATTCTTTCCAAAGGCAAATGCAGTATATTCTTTTCTGTATCAACAACCAATACAATACACACGCCTTCTTTTATAGGGAAGTTTAAACCAAAAACGTTACAAACACAAAAAAAAAACAAGAACAACGCGCCAAGCTCCTCTTTTGTAAATAATCGTTCGTTGGAGAAAGTATCAGAAAGAAAACATGAAATTGTTAGAGGCTTTTTTTGGGTTATTGCACAGAAAGGATAGCTCAGGGTAGTGTAGAAATGAAGTGATGAGTGTTTGAGTGCGGACAGGAGGTTGCTTTTTGTATGATTTAGTAGTGTTCAGCTAGGGGCTCTATAAAACGATGGCTGTAGGTAGTAGTAGCTGATTAGGAGGATTTGCTTTTTGTTCTGTTTGCCGAAGGATTGTTTCCAAAACTCTTCTTTTGGTATTGGTTGTTGATACAGAAAAGAATATACTGCATTTGCCTTTGGAAAGAATATCCACCTCGAACATATATGCGGCAGGTAACAACATTCCCCATCACACAATATACTACTAACACCTAAACTCTACATACGAAAGACTAAACATACACATCTTTCTCTCCCTAACAAAACAAAACTCATTGGACACACGTGCGCGGAGTTTGTCTGGTTGCGAGAGCATATCTGAATTTGATCAAACTTTTCAAACTCTAGAGGTTGGAAAACGATTGTGAAAAAAAGGTTTTTTGTTTGTTTTCAACATTGGGAGAAGTATACGAAGATTGGTTGTGCAGCAATCATAATTTCTGTTGTTAAATGTCGCTGTAAATAATGTTATTTCCCAATTCTAACATATAACCCCCCCGTTCGATTATTTTAGTGTGTCAGCAATGCTAATGTGTGTAACACAAGCACGAATTTGTCCAAAAGTCGGTTGCAGTAGCAGCAACAGCAGCAGCAGCAGCAGCGCATGCAGCAGCAGCAGCAACGGAAGCAGCGGCAATAGCAGCAGTAGCAGCGGCAGCAGCGTGCAGACAGCAGCTTATCTTTATCCTAACATCGCAGAAGTGGGTCGATTGATATCTGTCTCTCTTTATGTGGCCGCACATTGGCAAACAAATATCTTGCGTAGCGTGCAAAACCATCGAAACACACAACTCCCGACGGGCTATGTGTGTTACTAAACAGTTTGCTTGCAAAGGAATTAAAACAAAAAAGAAACCGACAGCAAAATGAAAACAGAATTAAACTGGCAAGGTGTAGTAGTGGATGTCTCACCAGTTTGTAAGGGCTGAAGACAGCTACAAATCAACGTTACGATTTGCGAATTCCATTCTCAATGATAACAACGCGAGACTCACTCAAACACTTTCTCTACACCTACTAGCAACAGAGTTAAGCGAAACTTAGCAAGGGCGGCAAGCACACAACAGATGATAGTTCGAGTTTGAAGAATCAGCTTAAGAGAAGGGAAGGATGTCAGTTAACACCGGTTTAAAACGAGAAAAAAGGATAAATACTGTGTCAGTATGCATGCAGCACCTATTGGAATGCAAAACCGAGAACAGCGTAATTTGTAGAACAAGCAAAGAAAAAAAACAAACAAACAAAACACAAGAGAGATAGTAAATGCAGTAAACATTATTGATAAAAATAAGAGCTTTTCACTAAGAACTACTACCAGCAAAGTAAGCGAAACAGAGAGGAAATGTATTTAAAGAAAAACAAAAACTGTTTATGAAACAAACAAACAAACAAACAAACACACGTACATAAGTGCAACACGAACAAATACAATCACAACAACACATACATACACACGTGTACACATTTTGAACACTCCGCAGCAAAGGATAGAAACATAGCGAATGTTCTGATGCGAACACGAACGAACACACGAACACACACACAAACGTAACACGAAATCCAAATGAAGGCGTGTGTATTGCAACTAAACATGTGCACAATATGTCGTAGATTTTAGTTGTTTTTTTTTTATTTTTACAAAAAAATGTACACAAATAGATTAAGGATAGTGTTTAAATTTAATTTAATTTAACTGGTTTTCCGGTTCTTCCCTTTCTCTGCCTCTCTCTCTCTCTTTCTCTCTTTCCC
>KZ061771.1:226935-260555 GCA_002091835.1 Anopheles maculatus
CAGCCACAGACACCGGTAAGCGTGTGAAAATGATAGTTAAAATGCATTTCCTTCTTGTAAAGCAAAATACTAACGTTACGCTCACTGGATTCGTTTTCACAGCAAAGTCTAATGTCGCCGATGGTACCGATGACGGAATCGAAGGCAGCAGCAACACCCAGCCAAACACAAGGCAGTGGGGGTAGCGTGCGGGATCCGGAAAACATTGGCAGCGTAAATATCCATCAAACCATGGGCCCCGCCACACCGATGACACCGATGACGCCGAGCGAACCGGCCATCCTACCACAGCTGCAAAACATCGTCTCGACGGTGAACTTAAGCTGCAAGCTCGATCTCAAGAAAATCGCCCTGCACGCCCGTAATGCCGAGTACAATCCGAAACGTTTCGCTGCCGTTATTATGCGCATTCGGGAACCGCGTACCACGGCGCTGATTTTCTCCTCCGGCAAGATGGTGTGCACCGGGGCGAAAAGTGAGGACGATTCTCGGCTGGCAGCTCGCAAATACGCTCGCATCATTCAGAAGCTGGGCTTTACGGTAGGTATACCGGGGACAGCAAACGAATGGAATCGGTTTGTGTTAAACTAACGAACGAATTCGCTTTGTTTCCTTTGCAGGCCAAATTTCTTGACTTCAAGGTACAAAACATGGTCGGCAGCTGTGACGTGCGGTTTCCGATTCGGCTCGAAGGATTGGTGCTAACGCACGGACGGTTCAGCTCGTACGAGCCGGAACTTTTCCCGGGTTTAATCTACCGTATGGTGAAGCCACGTATTGTACTACTGATATTCGTGTCCGGTAAGGTTGTGCTAACGGGTGCCAAAGTGCGGCAGGAGATTTACGATGCATTTGAGAACATCTACCCAATTCTGAAGAGCTTCAAAAAGCAGTAATGCCGCCCGTACCGTAGCTTGAGTGTACTGTACAATCGTTGTGTTTTTTTTATTATTAATCGCCGCGGATAACAGCAGCTTACAGTGTAAGGAATATACAAGGAGGAGACTTTTTTCAAATAAAAAGACAAAGTTGCAACCACCCATTCACGGCTAAATGGCTGTCTGTGCTTGTTTGCAACTAGAGCTAACTGGTGTTAGTTTAAAATGATAATTTAATTTTGTTTTAAAGACCTCGTCGTGCCTTCGTCTCCTCCTCGTCCCAGTATGGTAAGTGTCGTGAGGCGTTGTAGACTAGTGATGAGAAAAACGGCTCCGGAGCCGTTAGTTCACCGTTAGGCCGTAAGGAGCCTGCTCCGGAGCAGGCTCTGGAGCGGGAAAAACACTGTTCCGAAGCCGGTTCCGCACCCACGGCTCCTGAGACGGTTTCAAACTACTGGCTACGGAGACTCGCGCAATAAAGTAGCAATCATACAAACGAAGCAAACCCATTCTACAAGACAATTCTTCATCTGTGCGCACGTAGTTGGATTAAAAATAATACAACAATCAATTAATTTAGACGGTCACAGCATCGTGGAACGATGCATTCTTATTTGATTTTGTTTAATTAATTTAACGGGACAATTTAAATGATTCTTAATGTTATCATTAGAAAAATATTATGCATCAAGCAAGTATTACGATATTGTTACGATAATTATTTTGCAAAGTGCATAGTGATAACGGCATCGAAAAATGGACTCTTTACGGCCTAACGGCAAACTAACGGCTCCGGAGCTCCAATCGGGCGAGCATTACCGTCTGTTGCCCTCCAGGACGACTCGATTCCCGGGGTAAGTATGCTCTTGCAAAGTATTGCGCTCTTTGATGTGCCTGACTTTGGTGACTCCTCTGCACTACGGCTCCTTGATTGCTTACGTACGGGGAATGGGTTACCCACTCCCTTGCTATGACCCGACACGCAGCACACCTCTTAGCTAGTGACTTAGGCACTGGGTCGCAGGAATCTCTTACAGTAATAAGCTCGCTCCGTCGTCTTGCCACCCCCGTTAGCATGCAGAGGTAGTGGACCAAACCAACTCCGCATCCCAGCCAGCACCGCGAGCCGGTCAGTCTTGTAAGGAAGCCTTGGGTAACCATTTACACATCGATGAACAGTTCAGTCCTACGTGTGGGAGTGAATTGGATTGAATTCGGATACGGAGACTCGAATCCCTTGTGGGATTCATATTTCCCATCACTAGTCTGGATCCTGTTTGAGATGCTTCACTACTTTCACTCCGTTTGTAGTTCATCTTAAAAATTCTCTTGATTGCTGGTGAGAAGAATTTGTGATCACTACTTGTGTCTACTGCACAGATATCGATGTCGCAAAGCTTCCTTTAAATTTCTGTTCAGAATTTTCTCTTCGGTAAAATATGTCCCCGCAATTCGGCAAGTTTAATGGCAACAACGTGATAGTAGTGATCACGAGATAGTGATAGGGGGCGGCTCGGTGGTAGATGCGACAGCGGCGCCGGTCTTCACGCGGCAGGACCGTGGTTCAAATCTCGTCTGGGCCGTTCCCCCATAGTGAGGACTGACTATCCAACTATGCGGTAACAATAAGTCTAGTAAGCCAGAAATGGCAGGCATGACCTAAGAGGTCGTTAGGCCAAGAAAGAAGAAGAACGTGATAGTAAAAAAAGAAGATAATTCCGTCTGCCTATATACTAATTTCCATTACTGTAATATGCATCATTTAGGAAAGGAAAAAACGTGCTAAAGGGAATAATAAATTTAATGTGAATTTATTCCGTTTTAAGGTAGCGTACAATTGAATATTCTAGCTTTAATCATACAACTATTATCCTTCCCAATTAAACCTAAATCTGTTCACGCACATTCACACACATTCTTCTCTCGATCGATGGCATTCTCTTGTGCTGCACACACAGGACTAATCAACTATCAACTATAATATTATCTTTCTTGTTTGCTTTCTCTATATCCTTGTAGCCAGTAGCAGCCAGCAACTGCTTTCCGTTTTAAAACAGTGTATTTGTTGTTGCAAGGTGCAAGCAGAACTGACCGTGAATGCCGCGCACAGTGCACATTCACAATCAATGTGGAATGATGATCAACACAAATCGAAACGACGCTCGATTGCACAATCCCACCGTGGAGCAGCCCCCGTGGGGGTTTGGTGTGTGCATGTGTGGCCATATAAAGCGCGTCATGGACCAGCCTTTTGTGTGTGGCTGCCTCCCTTTCGCCACGACAATACTGCTAGAAGCGGAACAAAGCTCGATGGCGTTTGGTGGTTTTGCTTTAGGTCTGCAGGATAAAAGGGAGTTGCGGGAATATTGTTCGGATTCCGCTGACGGATTCCGTGACTATCGGTAAACTTTTACACTACTCACTAACACAGCTCGCTTGTGGGGGGGGGTAACATCCGGACACCCGGACAAAGGACAAAGATGTTGGTGGTGGGACAAATGGAACACGCAAACAAAAACTACGCATAAAGCTGGAATTATCCGGTCCGTGACAAACGGATTACAAAGTCGGGATACGAAAGGAGCCGCCCAGTCAGTTCTCCGCCTGTGTCTCCTTTCCGTCACCTTCCTAGCCCTTGACGGAAAGGTTTTGTACCAGGTGTTCGGCCTGTGCCTTCATGTGGTCGGACGCATGCTTTGCCGCTTCCCGTAGCTTCTGTGCCTTGGAACCTTGGAAATCTTTGTTGGCGGCAGCGGCCGCCGCCAACGCGACCGGATTGTTCGGGAACATGTGCTGCAGGACGTAGTTGAAGCCGTTCACCGTTTTGGCGCAATTTTTCTTAAACCGATCCAACCCGAACGCACGTATAGCGGTGCCGAACCCGTACACGGATGAATCGATCCAGGCCGAACGGATCGCAATGGTTTTGCCCGGTTGGTCTGGGAGCGATTTGTAGACGACCTTCTCGACCACGCTCTGAAACAGCACAAAGCAGGGCTTTAGCAGCAGAACCGTATGCACTAGAAACTGTACGGGATGACGCTTACCATGATTTTGTTGAAGCCAATGTTCCGCGTGTACGTCACGAGCGTTCGTTCGTTCGGATCCACCACCGATTCCTCGACAATGTTCACCGACTTAGCCTTGAAGAAACGTTCGCCCCACTTCGGCACGTGGTTTGTCTTGGTTAGTAGCCGCTTGCTGTGCAGTTTGCCATTCCGCACCTCCCGACTGACGGTGTCCTCCGAGAGTACGTGCGCGCTGTAACGTAGCGTGTCGTGTGCGTATGTGTTCGATGCATCAGCGTCCCGGCATTATGGATGAAGGGCGCAGGAACGTCGTCGCCGGGCATGGTGGGCGATGCACAAAAATAGAACAAAACGAGAGAAATTAAAACGTGTCCAACCGGCAAACTTACTCACACACATGTACAGGGAAGGAAACATGATGTAGCGAATAAGTCGCGATCGCAGTATGCGCGCTACACGCATTACATAATGGTGTGGGGGGAATGCTCGTGCTGTCTGTTGTGTGTACCGAAGGGAAAAGCATACAGCAGCATGCTGTGTGCGGATCGCAGTTGGCTACGGGTTACAGATGGTAATGAGTGCCGCCGCAACCTAAATTGCAGCTATTTTTTGACCACGACGCCGAGTGTTTCTGCTTGAACTAACGAAACAGTGATGATGTATGATGAAATGCCACATTTTTGGTACCGTTTCTGGTCGTCAGGAAGCATCACAAGCCTTACCTGAACGGGTTTGGGTAGCGGTTCCAAAAGCCTTGCGTTACTTGATCCCAGGAATAGTTGTAGATGGTAGCACTTTCATAATATTTTGCCATTTTGCCGTCTGCGGTTACCGAATCGGACTCGTGTTGCTGTTGTGATGGGGATCGGACTTTGGTTCGCTGTATCGCAGAGGTTGTCTTATGTAAATTGCACCAGAACCACGCTACTCAGCCTTCGGAACAACGGGTTCGAATCACGTTCAATTAATTGCATGTATGCGGTGTGTGTGGTAGAGAGTCAGCTCAATTTTATCAATTTTTCAACCACACACTATCACCTTTCCTACCGGACACACACCGATTTTCTTATCACTTTCGATAGCAACCAGCAGCAACGTTTGATTGATTAGAATTCCCGACGCCAAGTCGGTTGGAATTGAGCGCGGCTAATGTTCGTACGGTCGTGATGCACTTGTGTGTTGTACACATGGGTATTACACGCCAATTCACACCAATTCAACACATTTGCAGTCGGTTCGGATTGCGGATCGATTTTTGATGCGGTTTGCAAAAAGGAAAACACGCACTGAAAACACAAGAGAATGGGTTGTGTAGGTTGTGTGAGGAATGGAAGAGGGGGGAGAGAGATTTTGACAGTTCGTAATTTCTGGAATGTAGCACAGTGTCAAACTGAGCGCAACGTTGGTGTAGAACAGTTCGCAAACGTTTGTTGAATTTAATTTGAAAATTAGTTTTATTTCTTTAATAACCATTTTAATGAAGTAATTGTAAGTGAAACCACACGTTAAAAATCTTTTTCTACTGTATTTGTAAAAAAATAAGATATTCTTAACCGAAATTGCTCATTTTTTTTGCTCACGTTTTTGCTCAATTTTTGACAGTTGCCGGTGTGTGCGGTTGGTTTGTTTACAACTCGGCTAAAAAAAAACAACATGCAATCGCATGGCTTCCGCGAGTAATATCCCCCAGTTCCGTAGGAATTATGTCGAGCGCTGGAATTAATCTGAACGGTGTCGAAACGGACGTAGCGGGCGACATAAACGATGTGTTTGAGGACATATTTTTAACTGAGGAACGCATAATCGGCGAACACTTTCACCAAGGATTGGAAGACGGTCGGCTAGAGGAATCCGTCCAGGAGGCAGAAGATTATGGTTACAAAAAAGGCTCGGAAATTGGACGAGAAATAGGATTTTATCACAGTATTGTAACGACGATTGCATCCCAACCGGAATTAACATCGAACGAGAAAGTGCAAACAATTCTGCAGGATCTGTTGACTACACTGGACAAGTATCCGCACGAGAACGATCCGGCCGTAGATTTGTTGCACAATTTGCAACAGATACGGAACAAGTTTCGACGGCTCTGTGCACTGCTGAAAGTTCCTTTCAAATACACACAAACGAATGATCTTTCGTTTTAACTTGCTCGCGATGGATCGGATAAGGAAACAGGTGGATACGGTTGCACGCTTTCTAGCGCCACACATGGACTTTGTCAACTGCCACATGGTGGACTATCTCACGGAACAACACTGGAAACGGTTTGTACCGGAAGCGATGCAGCAAGAGTTACGAACGACTAACGATTACCTGGAAGCGAAGGAAGTGTTCTGGGGACAATTCGATCCAGGGTTCGACAATCAAGATCGTTTTTCGAGCGTAAAAGCGTTTATCGATAACACGCGTCGATTTCGGCTGGGAGGAAGCGAAGTGCAAGATACGGCACTCACACTGGACGAATTTAAGGAAGCGCTTTCGGACTGTCGTAAAGAAACGAGGCTTAAAATGACGGAATTGATGAATGTAAAAAAGTGTCACGAGGTAGAGGTAGCTGCAGCTGCCGTTGCATCCCTCTGTACGGCGGTGGCATCGGCCAGTTCAACCGCAAAGCTGGAAGATATTTTAGTAATCGATGCGGGCGATGGGAAAGGCTATTTGTCGTCGAGGATAGCCTTAGAGCATGGAATCAAAGTTCTCGGCATTGATTGTAATGAAGAAAATACGAGCAATGCAGAAAAGCGTCTTGAACGTTTGAAGGTAATCAAGTTTGAGCAATACCCCAAAAATTTTATCAATTCATCTACTTTATTTTAATTCTTATGTTGCAGAACAAAATTCCAAAAGCGGTTCGAAAATCCAACCTAGAGGAGGATGAATATTTTACGAACCTGGTGCAGGAGGACAAGCTAAACACACTCTACCGAACTGCCACCCAGCTGATCGACTTCAACACCAACTTAGTTGAGCTGGCAGCAGAATACTTTCCCGAGGGAAATCACAGCACCTTCTGCCTGTGCGGTTTACATACGTGCGGAAATCTGGGTCCAAACTGTCTTCGTTTGTTTCACGAAAATCCCACCATCAAGGGCATCTGTAACGTTGGCTGCTGTTACCATCTGATGCAGGAACAGTTTATTGTGGATGAATTTTACAACCCGACAAAAGTTTCCGACAATCCCGGGTATGGTTTTCCCATGAGCAACTACCTACAGGAACGTTCCTTTTAACTTGGACGCAATGCACGCAACTTAGCGGCAGAATCGATCGAACGGGCATGTACGAACCGTGAAAACCCAAACGATAAGCTCGGCTATCGGGCCCTGCTGCAGGTAGTGTTTCTAGAGCGTGGAGAGAAAAAATCCCACCAGGTCGGACGGCTCAAGTGCAATGGGTTTGTGGAGTACGTAAGAAAATCCATCCGACGGTTAGGACTGACGGAAAGCGTTACTATAACGGACGAGTGTTTGTTGGAGCTGGAAGCACGGTTTGCGGTCGAGCTGGAGCAGCTGAAAGTGTTCTATCTTATAAGGCAACAGTTTGCGCCGGTGATTGAATCGCTTATCCTGTTGGATCGCTTGCTGTACCTGCGAGAGTGTGGCTATGATCGTAGCTTTCTGGTGAAACTGTTCGAACCGGTCGTGTCTCCACGTTGTTACGCATTAATAGCACTGAAATAGAAACCAGATACGAAGATTTGGTTCACTGTGGATCGTAGATTTATTCCTCTATGCCAAAACATCCTCCACAAGATCGGCGTATAGTCCTTCGTTGGAATTCAGCGTGAAAGCATTCTTTCGGTAAGTTAACACTTCCGGCGTGGTGGCTGAGCGATCGATACGATACTTGGAGAGTAGCTTTACGAGCGCTATTTTAATTTGCAACGTTCCGAAATGTGATCCAAGGCAGGTGCGTGGTCCAACGCCGAACGGCATGTACGTGCAGGGTTGTATTTGGTCCAGATTTTCTTTGGCAAATCGTTCCGGATTGAAGCGTTTCGGGTCGGGGAAATACTATTTTTAAAAAGATTAGCATTTTGCATAAAAATACTCGAAAGGACAGTAATATCTCGCTGTTACCTTAGGATCTCGATGGATTGCGTAGATGGGAATTAATACTGGCATATGATTGGGGATGATGTAGTCGTGAAACGGTTCCAGCTTATAGCCCGTACTGCCTTCCGGTAATGTACACTGTCGTTCGATGAATGGTAGGACCGGATAAAGACGAGCCGTTTCAGAAATGACCATGCCTAGATAGGGCATCTCGTTGGCATACGCTTCGTAGGGAATATCTTGTCCATATTTGCCGATAATTAGACGAATTTCTTCCCTCAGTTGTGCTTGTATTTGTGGCTGAAAACAGCATAAAATAATTACTTTTGAGAGGGATTTTAAAAACAAAACAAACTTTGTTTTTAAATTACATTTTTTGTCAACTCGTAAAGAGCAAACGATAGCACCGAAGAGGTCGTTTCAAAGCTGGCCATATAGAAGGTTGCTGCCTGCGCTACGAGTATGTCACCTTTCAGCGCTGCAAACAGAACAAAGTATACTTTTCCCAATTAATTTACCTCAAAAAGCGAAGAAAACTTGCAAAAAACTAACGTATTTTCTCCGTCACACCGAGCGTGGCATTATTATTTTTAAGCGCGATCATAGAATCGATAAAATCGCCTCGGCTCTCGCCCGTTTTCTCACGCCTAGCGATCTCCTGCTGGATAATAGTCTTCAGGAAAGCTTCCGTATCGCGAGGGAAAAGCTTCAACCTTAGATAGGGCACCAGTTCGGGCATGAAGAAGAATGATGCCATCGTCATACCGCGTACCGGGCCGTAGTCGAAGATCTTCCGCCCGTAGTAACGGAACTCGGAATGTTCATCCTTCAAACAGTTTGCCTGAATGCCGAAGAATGTACTCGCAATGACGTCGGTGGTGAAGCGTGCGCAAAGCTCTTTAAATTCCGTTTCACGGGCGTTTGACCGTAGCTTCGGCAGTGCATCGAGTGACGCCACCATGTCTGCACCAACCTGTAAATAGTCGAATTGATTAGATTCTGGGAAAGGTTGACGCGCTCCATCAAGAGTACTGAAAGCACTGAGCATTGATAAAGTAAAAAGAAGGTTCTGTTGGGACACCTGCTCGATAAGGGGCTGCATGCGCTTCAGCTTAGCACTCGTGACGGACGGTGAGAGAAAACCGCGCAGCTGCTTCCAAAGCGGTTCCCGGATCATGATCAGGTTATAGTACCCGATCGGATCGTGAAATCGATCCGCACACATCTGCCGATTGATGAAGCGGATCGCGTCGGTACATGTCAACTGTTTGATGAGCTCCGGGCTTCGCAACACCAGTGCCGGCCGGGTAAAGATGTTTACACCGAAAAAATCACTTGTCCGCGTACGGGCATGATGGTAGATGTGCTCGATATACTCAAAGTTAGAGTGCCGCTGCAGGAAGATCGTACTAAAGTTACCGATTACCGGAATTTCCGGTATGTACGGTACGCCAACCCTGTTCCAGTAGTTATGCTTTCGCCAACCGAGAAAAATGGTTAGCAGGATGACGAGCGTGTACAAGATATCACCCACTTCAAGCTGCATGATGCCCGGCACACTAAAACTGCCCTGCACGACGATGAACTGAACGACAGTAGTACAATGCAGCAGCGGTCGGGACCGATTAGGGACGTTACGGAGATATGTCGAATTGTTCGATTGCTTTCGATAACGTTAACCCGTGGGCCCAAAATCCACTGACAGCACCATTGTATGCATGTCCTCGGGTGGGACGATTAGGTGCTTCCAGTTTGGTGCTGTGAAACTCGTCGGTGCATTCAAATACTCGGGGTAAGTTATCGGGGCCTAATTACTGGATTGTGCTTATCGCTCGAATCTAAACCACCGTTGACGACATCACCGGATTCACCTTGTTTGCTGCCTGCCCATCTGGAAGCAGGGCTATAGATTGAACTTTAATCACTTCCATTCGTGATTTGTGACGGATGAGTCAGTATTAGTATTGGTGGTTTGGAAGTAATTTAGCGCAACACTTGCAGAGGAAGTAGTTTTATTTGGCGATTGAAGGCCTACTTTTGGTCAACGTTAATGGCGACGACGGGTGTTTTGTTTTGGGGTTTAAAGTGCCAAAGGAATATCGCAGTTTTAACTGAATAACTGTAACGTAGTTTTAACTGAGTTGGGGCGGCCCGGTGGTAGATGCGACAGCGGCGCCGGTCTTCACACGGCAGGACCGGGGTTCAAGTCTCATCTGGGCCGTTCCCCCATAGTGAGGACTGACTATCCAACTATGCGGTAACAATTAGTCTAGTAAGCCAGAAATGGCAGGCATGACCAAGAGGTCGTTAGGCCAGGAAAGAAGAGAAGAACTGAATAAGCGAAGGTCAAAAAACTTGTTTATCACCGATTGGACATGCTGGAAACTATAATAATGTTTACTCTTCACAATCTTTACCATCTTTGTAGTTAATGAACTATGTTTTGGATAGACCTACGCTTCTTTAGTGGTATTCAAGCTTGAGCATTTAGCTAAATGATATATGTACAATTGACTAATTTGATTTAAATATTTTATGATAGTCCTGTTGAAGAGATGGTCGCGGCGCCGGTCTTTCGCATGGCAGGCTAGCGAAATGCAACGGAATCGTCTCTCCGTTCGCAGGACTGACTATCTGTCTAGGACCACTTGAGGTTGTTGTACCAAGGAAGCAAAAGAAATCTAAAACCTGATCTGTATTCTAAGATCAGCGAGTAAGTCTGTGTAACTTACTTACTTACTTACTTACTTATCAGGCGCTACAACCGCTTCGCGGTCTTGGCCTGCTGCAACAATCCTCGATACCGCTCACGGTCTAGCGCCGTCGTCTGCCAATCCATTATCCCGGCCGTTCTGGCGGACGCATCAACGCCATCACTCCATCTCAGTTTGGGCCTACCACGCCTCCTCTGTCCATGTGGACGGCCTAAAAGGACTTTACGGGCTGGGTCGTCCGGTGCCATTCTCATGACATGACCAGCCCACCGGAGCCTGGCGAGCCTAATTCGCTGCACGATGGTAAGATCACCGTACAGCTCATAGAGCTCGTCGTTGTAGCGGCTCCTCCATTGTCCTTCCACACATGCGGGGCCAAAAATCCTTCTGAGCATCTTCCTCTCGAACGCGGCTAAAAGGGTTTCGTCAGTTTTCGACAAAGTCCATGTCTCAGAGGCGTATGTGAGTACTGGGACTATAAAGGTTTTGTACAGTCCCAGCTTCGTCCGTCGCGACAGGTATTTTGAGTGGAGAAGTTTCCTCAGGCTGTAGTATGACCGGTTGGCAGCCAGCACCCTTGCGCGCAACTCAACGTCTATGTTGTTGTCGGTGCTGACTTTTGAACCCAGATAGGTGAAGTTTTGGACGACTTCGAAGGTGCGATCACCTATCTGTACATCACCCCTGCGTGAATCCGTGTTTTTTAGCAGGGCCGCTGGTGGTGCCACCATCATTTTGGTTTTAGCCTCGTTGATCTCCAACCCGAGGTTCAGTGCCGCATGCTCGATCCTTTGGTAAGCTTCTGCTACATAGGAGAGCCTCAAACCAATGATGTCTATGTCATCAGCGTATGCCAAGATCTGGAGTGACTTATAGAAGATGGTCCCCGAAGTTTCCACCTCCGAGTCTCGGATGGCCCTCTCTAGCGCCAGATTGAATAGGAGGCAAGCAAGCCCGTCTCCCTGGCGCAGACCCTTGGTGGTAGCAAAGGGCCCTGAGAGTTTTCCATCCACCTTCACCTGGCATGTGATGTTGGTCATCGTCATACGTACAAGCCTGGTAAGCTTGGCCGGGATTCCAAATGAGCTCATTGCGTCGTATAGTTTTACCCTGGCTATGCTATCGTATGCGGCTTTAAAATCAATGAAGAGATGGTAGGAGTGTAGCTGCTGTTCCGCCATCTTCTCCAAGATTTGCCGCATGGTGTAACACAAACTGGATATTTTGAAACGAAAATAACTCTTGCTTCGATTCTGAACTTCGATCAGAAGTCGTCTAAGTCATCGAAGAACTTGTAAGCGAGATCTTTCAGTGTTAAATATAATTTTCAGAACTACCTGAGGGACATAGAAACTCACAATGTACCAAGTTTTTAAAATCTTACTCCACATCTTCTAGGATAACAAACTGGTTAATATTTTTATGAAATGAAGTTAGTAAAGTTATTAAGGCGAAAGCTTGCTGTTGCTTAGTAGGATTCCCAATTCAATGATACGCAAAAGATCATCATCAACAACTCTGCTTATCTAAGAAATTCAAACTGCTTTTCAGGTTGTGTCGAAAATAAGGTTTGTTGATTTTACCTAGGTGTGTTAGTTACTTAAACGGGAACAAGTCAGTTTCAGGGAATTTAAGTTACCAAAGACCAGGTGTCTCCATTAGAAACTCTCGTACAAATCACGTTTGTAGGAGCGCTAATTAAATCTACGATTATCACAACGCTGTAGTACAACAATATAATCCAGAAATCGATAACCCCGAGCTAACGAGCTTACCTGATCGAGCAGCCGGTACATTTGTTTGATTTTGCTCAAGCTAAGCGACGGTGTAAGGTAGGACCGTAGCTGCTTCCAAGCTGGATTTTTAATCATCAACAAGTTGTAGTACCCGATCGGATCACCATGTGGATCGGTACTCATGGCGCTGCAATAACGTCGAGACGTCGTAAGATAATCGAACAATCATATCAACCACGCTCCACGCCTCTCGCTCCAGCATCTCTTACCGATTGCAAAAGAACGCTGCATCTTTAATTAGTACTTGTTTGATGAGTTCGGGATCGCGAAGCACCAGGGTGGGAGTGATCAGTTTGCTGATGCCAAACAGCACACTATTTCGTACGCGCTCGTGCACGTACAGTTCGTCCATTAGGTCGAACATTGATTTTCGCATCAGCACCGCTTCGAAGAAGTTGCCCACCAGTGGACGGCCTTCGATGTACGGCACCCGGACACACTGCCAGTATCGTGTTCCGGTAGTCGTTACGAACCACAGTAGGTACAGTACGGCACAGAGTAACACCAGCCACAGATAGCTTTGGACGACATCCATGCCGGGGAAGATCATGTTGATGACGCGGATGGCTTTGAATGTCACCGGCTGTCACTGGCTGTAAACGAAAACCCAAGGTGTATCGCACCAACTCACAGTACTGGCGTTCGTTTCGGTTCGCTGGAGAGCACACGATTGTAATCGATTGTAAGGAGCAAAAAAAAAAAAATGTGTCAACGGCCCCAACCAGAGATGACGCACCAACACTACACCGTAGCACAACGGACCGACACCTAGCACGGTTTAGTGCGCGGCTCGTACTAAATGTGTAGCGCTACTGCTGGAACTATAGCATCGAATCCAGGTCGATTGCCAGTTGGCAGTGTTGTTCGCAAAATTGTGACCACTGGAGAATTGGTATTGCTCACTGGAATGAGCTGCTGTCGTGTGTAGGCAGCATGTAACATGATCATTGTGCAGTGGCTGTGTTCCATTGTCACTGAAAGATTTGTAAGTTTCATTCCAAGTTTTTTTTTTATATTAAACACTCAAGCGTATATGTTTTGTCCGTTTTCTCACTATCGCTCTGGGAGGTTACGCATCGCAGGCGTCTTTGTTATGTTTCTTGTATGTGTGTTGTATGTTGTTATTTTTTTTATGATCGCTTATGCTACGCCTCACTTGTAAGGCTTCGGAATGGGCGGAATGGTGGGGCAGTACGTGTAAGCAGATTAAATTTCTGACTTTGAAGCATACGCATTTATAAGTATGCGTTAGGTTTGGTTTTTTCATCGTCAGGTTTAATAGTGATGAATGAATTTCGCCACTCATTGGACGGCGTTTCAAGGTGAAGATCAGTTTTGCTTCAGAAGAATGTGTTGCGGAAGATTGGAGGTGGTTTGGAGGGGAAAAATGGGTCAATTTCGTAGGTTGTTCAAATTGATGCTGATTACTGAATTCATTAAATGATTTTGATAAGACGCACATTTGCTTACTTTTCTAAGGTAATAATAGGTTTACTGCGAAGATTTTTTTTTGCTAGTCATGTCATGTTGCTTGTTTTGCTTAATTTGCTGCATGATTTGTCTTGAGTGCCGGGGAATTTTATGGACGGGATTCGATATCCAGTTTAGTATTATTAGTTATTGGGTATATGTTTATGATAATGCTTGTTCAATATTCAATATTCAATTGTCTTTGTGAGCTGCCGAGTTATCCCGAGAAGGTAGTAATAGAGGTGGTCAGTTACGAAGTACACGCGAGGGAATGGATGAAAGTAATTCTGGAGCATCGGAATGAACCAGAAGGAGAAAGGCAATAAAAAAAGACTGAGCAGTGAAATTAGCGGTCCTACAGTGACTGCAAACTGAGCAGCTGACAGCTGCGGTTGTATCTAGACTGATGAAATTGCGTATAGTAAACCTAATCGATGTGGGTCCTCGCTTTGGGCGATCAGACAACTGGACAATACTCTATGATTGATCTTGTTGTTGTTTGAATTTTTATAGAGATTTTGTATCTCTTGGACCTTTTTTGTGTCTTACCTGTATTATTGTTCCGGTTTATTTTACTTCTTTCTATTATATTTTATTACGGGTTATTGAAACGTCAAGAAATTGGGAGGAATATAGGTGAAATTTAAAGACTAATGGGAATAGGGAGGATAAAACGTGGGAATGATTCGCTTAAGGTAACTCAAACCCCTAAACCTCTGTTGTCTAGGATTGATCTGTCCAGTGAGCAGTACAGCCTCTACAAGTATAGAGAAGTGGCGAGCAATCCGTCTTAGCAGTCCCAGGGTTTCTCCAGGTACGAAACCGATTTGATGGTCCAATCATTGTTCAACCAGACATCGAAGTCCTTGATTAAACCTTGACTCAATTGATAAGCATCTTGTCTTGTCGAGGACACTCGCAGTCCTCACGACGCTATACTGGACGATTTTTTTAATCATCTGCATAGAACAGGAAATAGTCATCAGGGAGCTTGGTACTGACAAAGGACACTACCTTGAGGTACACTCACATCAAGGTTTTTGCCTTTGTTTTGTCAGTTCTATTATTCAGTAGTTTATACTGATAGTAGAAAAGCGCCAACGAGGTACATCAAAGCATCTTGGTGATCGTAAATATTTTTGTTGCCGCTGTTTTTGAATAGCACTAAGAGATAGTATGTGAGACACAGCTGAGTATGGATAATTTGTATGTTCGATTTCTTCTCAAGATTCCTTAAAGACTTCGTTTTACGCGTTTTTGGCACATGCATTCAGATCACAAGTAGACTGCTTCTATTAATTACTTTGTATTGGATGCACAACTCCAGAGTACCAGTTTATTCGTATCTATGGTACGAGGCAAAATCATCGGATTTTACAACAATGTCCTTATTCAGCAATACGGCCAGGCCGTTCTAATCGTATAAAAAAATAGTCCTTATTCAACAACCCCTTGGTAGTCTAACAGACTGATTATTTTCATAAAGATAATGCGAAATCAGCAATAATCTGCTTCCTTATCTTTTTATGCAGTTAAAACAGGCGACTTGCTGAACCTTACGCGCGATCTCTAAATGATCTTACTGAGAAATGCAACAATTATACGGTTGGTGAATGCTCGCTTCAACGTTATGCTGCATTCAATGTTTATTTTAAATCCATCCGGTATTGTGCTTGATCATCAAGTGTTTATTCGCAGGCAAAAGATGAGGTTTTTCGTCCCTTGATTGCATACTAGCTTCTTAAAGAGACGAATGATCCACTTCATAACTGCCGTGTTTGGATTTCACATAGCGCTAGAACCTGACCAGGGTCAATTGTTTGCATAAATATGACCACGATTGGTAAATATCGCAATGAAAAAATAAAACATACATCGAAGTGGATACGAAGTACGTACCAAAACTCATTTGAAGCTTCCCAACTGCGTTGCCGTCAACAAATCCGTACCGTTTATTTGGTATAAACCAAGTCTTTAAGATAACCTTTTAAAATACATTAAACCACCATTCCGCTGCTACCAAAATTCTGAACACAATATTCAGAAGCACAAGAATGCACACACATGTTGGGCGTATTGGTGAACACGGTGTGGTGGAATGACTGTTTATTGACGCTATAACTTTCAACACGTCATATCGCAGGAATGTGCCAATGATGATGTTAAGGTAGAAGAAAATGATTTTTTATTTCCACAAGTGGCGGCTGTGAGAATTGAAAATCGCGGCACCAACAGGCAGAGCTCGTGTCGGCCAATTTATGCTTGCTGTCGGTATGTCGGCTTTAAGTATTTGAGGAAAATTTGTAGAGAAAAACAGAGGAAAATGCGGGAAGAATTTGCCGTTAGTTATTTGTAGAGGTCTTATCTTGCTTGATTTTCACAAGTCATTTAGACTGACTAGTGTGTATTAGCTGACGCGATTTGTTTTGGTTTATTCACAGGAAAAAGCAATGGCTGAAAACTCTCGCTGTGAAGGTCACGACTTCACAAAATCACCATCTGTTGCGACACAATGACGCAAACCCGGGGTAAGTAACTGATCAATTTATTTGTCAAACCAGTTTCCACCAAAACTATACTATCAGTAACGCCATCCCGATGTACAAGGTCACCGTAATCCTGAGTAGAGCTCGGTAAATGTGTTTAGTTTTGGAGTTTTACTTTTATCGATCACGTCACCACGGACACACAGCTGTGTCCCGGCGCTATCCGAACCGTCGATCGGGTTTATAATGTTCTAAAAATGAATAGTTTGGCTCCACTCGGCCAAAACATCGGTGAAGATCGTCAAAGCAGGAAACATCGCGGCCCTCGGTTTAGACTTTTTGGCACGATTTTGTGCTACAGTTGTGCAGATTTTCCGATTAGAAGGGCTTCACGTGATATACACACACACACACGCGCGCGCGCGCTGCCATCTGCCATTGACTTTGACATTGGAGGAATCGAGGGAGAACCGGATCCACCCAGCCCCAGCGTCGTTGCGTCGTCCTTGTCCTCGAAGGGAATGCCAAACGGAGTGCGATAGTGCGGGATGAATTTTTATTTTGAGACATCACACTCGCACACACACACACACAAACACGAGGTACCAGGCTGCTCCATGGGTGTAGGCCACACTTTTGGGCAGTTGGAACGACGGGTGTTTTGACACGGTTACTTGGCACTCCGACAACAGAGAGCGACTGAGCAACGGACAGAAATGGCGCAACGGCTAGTGCGAGAGAAATGGTGATGCTGATCTCATCGTTTTTAATATTGGGTTGCGCGTAGTTGTCGCTTTTCCTGCGCTACATGGTACGGCCTTGCCGTGGTTCTATTCCTAGGGCCATATTTTCCGTTCCTGCTTTGTCGGTTGTTTGCTGCGATGTGTGATGTCACCGTGATGAGGAGAAGATTGGCTGCGCTCGGATGGTGGTGGATGCTGTGTTTGCTGTACCGGACCCATTCATTAAGGTAAACATCAGCTTTATTTAATGCTGTTAAGTAATGGCCGATGGGTGTCACCGATGGGACGGATCGGTTGCGTTTTTTTTTGGAGGAATTTAACAAACCTATTTAACCTGTACCTAATGGCCAGGCGGTACGACTGGATTGTGTTTAACGTGGACCAGTGTCTCAGATTTTACGCTACATTGAGTGTGGGAGATTCTGATGTGACTTTAATTTTTCCCAATAAAAGCAGGAAGTTATTTTATAATGACCACAAATTATAACAAACTGAAAAATAAATCAGTTGAACATCTTAATCGATCTACGAGAATTTCAATTTTTTGTATCAACGCCTCTTTACTTGTGAAATACTAAAAAGAATCTGTCTTTTTTTATATTATTTATTAGTTTAGGATAGTCCGGCTACTTGCCGTCATAATGGACCTTAAATAAAATTAATATTAGTTTAGGACAACAACCAATATAGCATATTAATGTTCCAAAATCTTACCTTAAATTTCAATAGACTTTGTGCTTCTATCTGACTGTGATTCATCGAAAACATAAACCGACTGATGGGAAATGCAATTATTATATAAAATGTTAATACAGAGCAAATCTGGAACAGAATGATGAGGTAAAGGCTCCTTTCTCTTGTAATAGTCAAGAAACTTAACAACTTTTATCGGTGTTACTTTATGGAAAGGGGCGGCCCGGTGGTAGATGTGACAGCGGCGCCGGTATTCACACGGCAGGACCGGGGTTCAAGTCTCATCTGGGCCGTTCTCCCATAGTTAGGACTGACTATCCAACTATGCGGTAACAATAAGTCTAGTAAGTCAAAAATGGCAGACATGACCTAAGAGGTCGTTAGGCCAAAAAAGAAGAAGATGTTATGGAATTACTTTTGTAATTATAGAACTCTATTCCTTTTTGCAAGTTAGGTATTTCACAGTCACTTCAAATTAAATTCATCATTTTTGAACTTTAGTTATACTAATTCCCACATTATATTGTTCCTTGGGAATTTCAGCTTTGGACATTTAGACTGAGTTCATATCTTTGACGAGTATGATGGAACAATGAAGTTTTGCTTTTATCTGTTGTGACCGGAATGTTATGTGAAGAAATGTTTGCTTATAAATGTTGTCGTTGTTGCTGTTGACCTGTAAACCAGAGATAGGAGTTCCCAACAACTTGCAAAGGATAGTTGCCTGGTACGTAAACTTACATTTTACAGGAAACTCTCTCGAACATTCCTTTTTTTCGCCAAACTAGTCTTATCCTTCTTTGAGTTTCGAGTCTGGGCCTCTGCTATTTTTGACCTCTATGACTTATTAGGTCTATAAATAAGTTTTGACGTTTTTTTACGGAGTTCCAAACCCCATAGGTCCGAATGGACATCGATTTTATTTCAATCACTTTATACAATCTTTTTCAATGTTTTGCGCAGATGGTGGATTCCTTTATAGAAATAGAAATCCGGTTTGGAAGGCAATCCATGTTTCGATCCAATTTTTCAGTTAGGCACAATTCTGGAAGTGCTACGCGGTCAAGCCATGGTAAGTGCGGACAGGTGCTGTCACATGTGGACGATCGTTGTCGTGCAGCAGAATTCCGTTGTCATGCCTGGTCGCGTACTCTGGGGCCTTTTTTCCTGTAATGCGCTACCTAAACGCATAAGTTGTCGTTGGTAAACGTCACCCGTGATGGTTTCGTTTGGTTCCAGCACGTCGTGGTACACTACACCCAGCTGCTCCCACCAAATGCACAGCATTACCTTGGCACCATGAATGTTCCGTTTTGGTGTCGAGGAGGAAGCATGTCCCGGATAACCATACGCTGCTTTACGTTTTGGGTTGTCGTAATAAATCCGGTGACCAAACGGCGCTCTATGTCTAGCTCATGTGGCATCCAATACCCTGTCTTCTGAGCGTTCTTCGTCTTCCACTTCTTACCGATAAAGTTTAATCGCCATAATATTCCCTCATTATACGATGGGTCTCGGTGGGCGAAGTGATAAAGGAAAATTCCCCACAAAAACCCTTTTTTTCTGTTACAAATATATTCAGTTTGCAACCATGCTGAAAATACTGTGTTTACTGTGTTGATAAAATGACAGCTAGGGGAAAACAAAGCCTAAAGATGACACTTCAAAATAACTTCTTCTTCCTTGGCACTACAACCTCATGAGGTCTTGGCCTGCTATTGCTAGCTCTCTGTAATTTAGTCTTTACCTGTAGCTGGATAGTCAGTCCTGCGTACGGGGAGGCGGTCCGCCGGGATTCGAACCCCGGTCCTGCCGTGTAAAGACCGGCGCCGCTATCGTATACACCACCGGGCCGACTTCAAAATAACAGTGTTACCAAATTTTACTAAAGTAAACATTTTAAGTAAACGACGCATGTATAAAAACCGTTAAAAACTTATTTATAGACTTAATGTATAACCTGGATCGTCAGGTCTGCGTACAGGGAAACGGTCAAGACGAGAGTCGATACCCTATCCTGTCGAATGGAGATCACCTTGCTAATTAGCCAATCAAATCATTAGCTAACGTGAATTAGTCATACAGTTGGTACTGCTGTTCCGTGCCGCAGTTTTGATAGTTTTAACGTCTATTAGTCAATTTAAATCTTTCAGCTTCTTTATTTGATGCAACACTTGCTTGTCGTCCTTGATCTAATGTATAAGCCGTCGACGATACAAGATGTGACAGCGGAGTTCTGCTTCCTGAGCTATCTCGTGTTACATTGTGACTATGTTGACACAGTCTCTCGTTATGAAGACTTTTAACTGTGGGCCAATTGACTTACAAATTCAGTTCAACTTTATAAAGACATACGCAAACAACCTTGTAACAGGTGTTTAGTTAGAGAAATATATCAAACATTTAGATATCTTCATGCCCGGGATAAGGCAAACAACAAGGAGGAAATGCCTTGTTACACTACCGAACTATATTAATCATCCCGTCCCGGTGAGCCGTCATTATGGAATAAATAAACAAATAAATCGCTTAGACATCTTATTAAGATAGCTACAGTACTAACGATTTCTCGTAATGAACGACAACATATTTTCAGTGGAAACTCTACTTCAGTAACCGTAGTACGCTTTTAAACGCTCCAGAATATACAAATTCTAGCGACATCGTGCCTTCCCTATTGCCAAACGCTTCGGCAACATTTCTCCTAAACTCCACAATAAAATGATGAAAGACAGACATCGATCACTCTCCGGACATATGCGGTTTGTTTATTTGACGTGCCGGCGTTCATGAATGAAGTTTCATCACGCATCATCACAAATAAATGCAATGATTTTCGTGCCCGATGGTTCGAATTCAATGTTCAGTTGCCACTGATGAAATCACTACACAATTTCATCACTTTTGCTTCTCTCAAAATAAAAAAAAACCAGAATAAATGCTTCACTGCTTCTGGTGGTTTTTGTTTGCCGTACAAAATCTGTATGCTCAGTAAGTTTGTGAAGCAAATGTGAGTTCGATCGATCATAGAGTGTGATGGAATGTGCGTGTCCAAAATGGTCATAGGACGTAGAAAAGCAAAGCGATGTGGACTTTTGTTTAGGGTATGAATTAATTATGGGGACAGATGACATTGGTTTATTTGCATGCGCTAAGCAAAGAATGATCATCCATACTGCCACAAACGGTAGAAGGTGACATAATTTAAACACCTTTGGGAAAAAACCATGGTTGACACACACCTCTTCTCCGAGTGTGTCCCACCGGACACAACACCGGACTCTTATCAAATAAGGTGGTTTTTAGCACCCTTGAAATCAATTCTCTCCTTCGCGGGCTCATTACACAGATGACGTCACTCGAAGTTGGTGTTCTTAACCACTTGCCGGCTGGCTGATATGTTTAGTAGTGTTTGCTTACCAATTGTTTCGTTAATGCGCACGTCTCTCGACCGTAAGTCGCGTGTTCTCGCGGAAATGTGATGCTTCCGCGTGTGTGTAAGAGTGTGTTTGTGTGTATACGTATACTGGGAGGGCTCTGCCAGAGAGTCTTCGCCGTTGAGCGTTGTTTGGAAGGAAAAATGACCATCCCGGGGAGGGTGGCAGCTTAGGCGACGGCGCGTATCGTTCAGCGTTAGTTTATAGGGTTACGGTTTTTAGCTTACGGATCGAATGCATCACTGATTTCAAAAGACTTTCCCTTCTCTCCACCGTCCCCAACGTAAGAGTAGATCACCCATCATTTTCCCTCCTCATGTGTTTGTTACTTCTTTGGTTTTGTGTTAGCAACAGGTTTCGTTTTCCGGAATAATTTATCTTGTGCTTTTCTTTTATATGTTCCATTCTGAGACGAGATCACATGCTCACATGGATAGAGGATGTCTGGAGATTTGTTTGGGGATTTTGATTTTAAAGGGAAATCTAACAGGTCTATCTAATATGAATGTTAAAGCAAAATTTTTATTTTATTCAGTTTTAATATTCTTGTTTTTTTTCTATTTGTAAGCACTTTAAAAAAATTGTTCAGTATTACAGTAGTGATGGTAAAAAAATATGGTTTGGTCGGAATTGATTCTGGATAGCGCCGAATTTGCAGAATTGATCCCGGAGAGTAGGTTCGAAATCGATTACTGAATTGGTACTGGAATTGGTTCCGTAATCGGAATTGGCTCCGGAGTCGGAATTAGAGTCAGTTCCGACATCGGTTTCGGAATCGGAATGACATTGGATCTGGAATCAGAATCAGTGCCAGATCCAGAATCAATTACATAGTCCGAAGTAGGTTTAAAATCCGGTTCGATTTCAACCGTTGTTTAAATAATTCACACTGCTTTTCTACTACTATTCTACTTATCACTTATTATATTCTCTTAATCATTGTTATACTAACTTATAACGTTTCCTTTTTTAAAGTTTCAGTTATTATTTCATGTGAAAAGACTTGCAGAGAAAATTTTCCTTTTCAATTAAATCGATTAGATTAGATTAGGTATGGTTGTATCTTTTCACCAGGACTATCATTGTCCAAAAAGTAGTTAAGTACCTAGTAGGATACTACGACCTAGGGCGTTTTTAAAAAAACAGATTTCAGAATGACTAATTTTGGTGCAAATGACCCTTTGCTGAAAATGGTACGATTTCTGTTTAAGTTTAAATATTATAGTACACGGACCTTTTACATCGTTTAGTTTGACGATTTTATTGGTGTATTATTTAGTTATTTATTCAATTACTACGTTACAACGTTTAAGCTTATGGTGTAGCATTTTTGTTAATTATGTTAATTATGTTAAAATGATGCGTTGAAAATCTTGTTATGTAGGCTAACGACAGCTGGATAACTGTGTTATGTAGGCTAACGACAGCTGGAGAATAAATAAATAAATAAATAAATAAATTATTTATACCGGGGCGGCCCGGTGGTGATGCGACAGCGGCGCCGGTCTTCACACGGCAGGACCGGGGTTCAAGTCTCATCTGGGCCGTTCCCACATAGTGAGGATTGACTAAACAACTATGCGGTATCAATTAGTCTAGTAAGCCAGAAATGGCAGGCATGACCTTAAGAGGTCGTTAGGCCACGAAAGAAGAAGAAGAAATAAATAAATAAATAGTAATAATGATATTGACAACCTTACAATATTTTTTTTTCTTATCGAAAAACTCCGGAAACTGAAACGGGGAATAGATCTGGGCAGGAACCGAAGTCGGAATCGGTTTCAGAATTGGGTTCGGAATCGGAATCGATTCCGATAGAGGAATCGGTATAAAAACCAAAGGAATTGGCGTCAGATAGCTTTGATTCTTAGCGCCCATCACTTCAGTACAGTGAAGATCGTTTTCATATTAAAATGGTATAGTAATTGTCTGTTTTTTGCCATTTTTTGTAGTGTTTTTATCTTGGGTTTGTTTTTCCATTTATATCACTGTTGTTTAGTTATCTTTGTTAATTTGTTGTTTCTGTTCAATTCCATTTAATTGAAACAAAAATATTGTTTTATTACTAAATCTTTTTTATTACATTTTCATTTAATTTCGTTTTGATTTTGTTTGCTGTTCAAATATTTTATTAACTAAAACATATTTGTATTGCTACAAAAACACTTTTATTACCTATTAATTGAGATTGTTTATGGTAAAACGGGAAGTAAGTTGGTTAAATGTTAGTTAGACTGCTCTCTAACTCCAACTTAGAGAGTAATCATACCTCCGCTGGACATGAACGGACGATAGCCCATCTCGTCACGGTTCGATCAAAAGATGTTGAATGTTTGCCGGTTGCATTCGCGCCTTACTCGCACGCCTTACTCGTCCAAGAGATTCAGTGTGTTTGTTTTCATTGCTTGTCTTGACTTGCTTTGCTTGATTGTCTTGGTTGGTTTAGAATGGTCCGAAATGCAAAACGCTCCCGCTGGAACACAAACAACCAGCGATTAATTCTTTTCTCCCCCGAAAATTACATTCTCAAACGATGGCACGTGCTCGGACGTGTAACGACGGAACGGAAAACACAAGGGCACTCTTTCAATCTCGGCAACAAGTGGCGCTACTGTGAGTGTATCAACCGTTGCAAGTAAGATGATGGGTTAGCGTCAAGTGTACGGTGCGGTACGGTTATCAGACCGTATCGGGCAGGCTAATCGAAATATTTCGAGTCTACAGTAATGGATGCATTGCTGGCATTGTAGGAAGGGCGTTGGTTTTGATCCAAATGATCGTTTTAAAGCAAATCTCAACAAACATAGACTAACTTGCTAAAATGAAAACGATAGTTAGTAATTGTTTATAAATTATTATGTTTGAATGCAAAACACAGTGATATTTGAACGTTATTGTTTATTACAAGTAACTTTTATTTTCTTTAGATATTAAGTTAGAAAATTTAGATTTCTTTTCATTTCTTTTTAAATACGATTTAACGCTCATTACGTTGACAGCATTTTAAATAGGTGTATTCTAGTTTATCTACATTTTTTATTATGTTTTTTACAATGACATAAGTAAAACAGTAGTACAACCTACAGTCCGTTTTTGCAGCTATTGTATTTGAAACTTTTTATAGTTTTAGCCATTTTGAGATGCGATAACATCTTTAGCAACTTCTTAACTTCCTCTCGCAATTTTTTATTCCTTTAGAAATTGTATAACATTTGCATTACTATTAAACAAAATTGTGACATACAATAAAAACAATAAGCTAGTTCATGTTAATGTAAATTTAAAGAAAAAGTGCAGTATACAATGATCTTATCTAAATGATCTTATTAATTATTAATTAATCTTACATTTTGGCTACACAATTTTTGGCTCTTTTCTCATAAGAATGAGTAACAGTGAAACAATATAATTGATGGACTGATATCCTCATTTTCCTAATTCGATTTGTAGAATTTCGGCATGGTAACCTCACTTTAATAACATTAGATGGTCTTAATATATTGTCCGTCTGTGTATGTTCCTTTTAGATTTTGTTTACGAAGAAGTAAATACGTATTTTGTATACATCGTTTATCACATTGAATTTTAGTTTTGTATTACTAATTTCGTTATCTTTTATATTATTTGTTGTGTGTTACGATTGTTTTAAGAACATAGATTAAAAAGTGGGTAACTACTATAAATTATATCAAATTTATAATTTTATCGCATAAAGTATCGATTTTAATTCACTGTATTTTCCGTTTTTGTTTCTTTGCTTTACTTTCTTATTCATATGTATTGGTTACTTTTGTATTTGTATCTATATTTATTTTGTATATTTTTTGAACGTTATTCCATAGTTTTACAATACGTTTTGCTTATACTTTAACCGAATTAAGCAACATTTAGTTTTGTTTTTTTAATCTTACGTAAAACTTACGTCAACAGATCCGAAATGTGGCACTGTCTGTGTCATATGCATTAGATGTAAAACAACGCCGAGAGAAAAAGGCAAACTATTTTCCACACAGCAAAGAATCTAAACTAGAAGAAAAACGTAACCAGTCTGACCCATTCCATCGTACAAAAAATGGAAGAAGAAAAACAGATTTCGAAAAAAAAAGTGATTAAAATATATTTTATTTGAAATTACTATGGTCTCCTACACTCTTTTACTCTCTATCTCGCTATCGGTTATGCATAACATTCGCTCATTCTCTCTAAAAATATCCTTTTTGCCATTCACCGCTTTCCTTTCCTTCCTGTTCTTCCAACCCCCTCCCTTTCGCCACCTCTTCAACCGATTCCGATTGGATATGTGTCATCTTTAATTTGCTGATTTTCCGTGAGTTTTTCCCGCCTTTCGCTGTCCGCACTGTTACCTTCCTGCTGCCGGCTAACAGCAGGTGTCTGCAATGATGTGAGATTGTGTGTGCGGGGGAGGGTATAAATTTTTACATCCCCATCTCAACCCCCCAACTTAATCCTCCTCATCTTCCCATCAATCTTAACACTAGAAAAAACCGCTACAAGCAAGATAGTACGCACACAATATCAAATAAAAGCGTCCTACTACTAGGCCTTAGCTGGTGTAAGGAGAGGAACGAAAACGGAAAATAGGGAAAAACAGAGAAGGCAAGCATATTGTGTACACGTTTTGTGTGTGGAGCAAAAAAAGAAAATAAAGAAAAGCTGAACATCCACCGCTTTCGGCTCCCGTATATATGATTAGTGCGACCATCGTCGTCATCCCACCGTAACCGATGAAGGAAGGGGAAAGTGGTGGAAGCGGAAAGCGATCTCCCGGAAGGAAGTGACGGAAAGGGGGCCTACAGAGCGGTGTAGCTAAGGGAAGAAGCTCAAGTGGTATGTGCGCTACCGGTACCGTCTTTATCTGTCTCTCCGTGGACGGTCGGTTCAAGGGTTTTCTGGGTGGGCGGGATGTGGACGGGGACTGCCTTCACGGCTGAGCTACGGTACGGTTCGTTTGTGTTGGGTGGTACGATTTCCTTGTGGGATGGTTGGGAGAGAGAGAGAGAGTACGGCGAAACCCCATATACTTCACCCGCTCGACTGTTGGTGCTTGCGAGCGAGCGAACCTCGAGAGGAAACTCTCCGGCGCGACGTTCAGCGGCTGGTTCCTGCGCCAGCCGACAGTTTCTTGGCGGAGTTCAAACGGATCGGATCAACCGTTAACCGTGCGTGTTTACTTGGGTGTATGTGTGGGTGCAATTCTAAGGGTTGATCGTGTTATAATTTTGTGAATTTTGAAGTTGAGAGTGATCCAAACATCAGTCAGCTAGAAGTGTCTCAGTAGTCTTTAAGATTCTCCTCAAGATACGTCCCGAGATACGATCACGATCCTCAAATCCTTCATCTTGGGTGCTTCAAAATCAGCTAAAATCTCGTGCGGCATTACTTCGCAACGAACGATCGTGATCGTCCGACGATCGTCCGACAGTTGCAGCGGCAAAGAACGAAAAATGTTTTGCAACCGTTGCGAATATTACCCCAATTTTCTCAACAAGTGGTAGTAGTGGCCTCCTGGTGGTGGACCTCGGGTACGGGCGAACGCGCGCGCGTGTTTGCGTGTGTGACGAGATTGAGTCTGTGCGTGTGTGACGATAATTTTTCCGTTTGCCTACATCGAGGTTGTGTACTAAAAATATCGGACAGCCACTGGTGAACCATTAAACGTTGCACTCGGGGACCTTTATTATCATCATCTGGTGCGTTGTGATTTCCTCTCTTCTGCTAGGCTTTAGTATATGCAGATTGTACATTGGTCGATTTGGTGAGCGTGGAGATAGCGAGAAAGCCTCAAGTTTGCTAACAACGGCCCAGGGAAGAATTCTATATTGATTGTCAAATTTTTCCTTTCGCTACTTGCTCTCTTGCGACTTGCGACCACTTGAGACGGAGTGAAGTCATCGAGTGGTCCTGCATTATTTCCTTATTTTGTTCGATTTACAGGCACAGAAATCTATATCCTCATCGAGAATCAGTTTGTGTGACCTTGATTCCTATATCTCAGTGTGTGTGTATGTGTGAATATTTGTAGTGCCAAAAAGGAATAGTGAAAACTCCCTGCAGGCAAACAGTGAGGCCCACTACAGTGAGGTTCACTATTGGTGCAACGTAAACACGGGACGAAGATTGAACGGATAGTAAATAACCGTTTCACATTACACGCGCTGTCTCGTGTACGTTGGGAGGACGTAAAGGACGACCGCAATTCCGGATCCGTAAGGCGATCATAATGCCAAGCTGCATGATGTTTTATTGATGTGTGTTATTTTGGGCACATGACACCCGGCACAACCCGGACGCAAGATTCAATAAACCCTGTTTTGCTCATCACCACCCGGTGGAAAGTATCACCACACGTGCCTAAGGAAGATATCGGTGAACTTAGCTGGTGAAAGGAGAGGAACGAAGGCGGAAAATAGGGAAAAACAGAGAAGGCAAGCATATTGTGTACACGTTTTGTGTGTGGAGCAAAAAAAGAAAATAAAGAAAAGCTGAACATCCACCGCTTTCGGCTCCCGTATATATGATTAGTGCGACCATCGTCGTCATCCCACCGTAACCGATGAAGGAAGGGGAAAGCGGTGGAAGCGGAAAGCGATCTCCCGGAAGGAAGTGACGGAAAGGGGGGGACGCTACAGAGAGCGGTGTAGCCAAGGGAAGAAGCTCAAGTGGTATGTGCGCTACCGGTACCGTCTTTATCTGTCTCTCCGTGGACGGTCGGTTCAAGGGTTTTCTGGGTGGGTGGGATGTGGACGGGGACTGCCTTCACGGCTGAGCTACGGTACGGTTCGTTTGTGTTGGGTGGTACGATTTCCTTGTGGGATGGTTGGGAGAGAGAGAGAGAGAGAGTACGGCGAAACCCCATATACTTCACCCGCTCGACTGTTGGTGCTTGTGAGCGAGCGAACCTCGAGAGGAAACTCTCCGGCGCGACGTTCAGCGGCTGGTTCCTGCGCCAGCCGACAGTTTCTTGGCGGAGTTCAAACGGATCGGATCAACCGTTAACCGTGCGTGTTTATTTGGGTGTATGTGTGGGTGCAATTCTAAGGGTTGATCGTGTTATAATTTTGTGATTTTTGAAGTTAAGAGTGATTCAAACATCAGTCAGCTAGAAGTGTCTCAGTAGTCTTTAAGATTCTCCTCAAGATACGTCCCGAGATACGATCACGATCCTCAAATCCTTCATCTTGGGTGCTTCAAAATCAGCTAAAATCTCGTGCGGCATTACTTCACAACGAACGATCGTGATCGTCCGACGATCGTCCGACAGTTGCAGCGGCAAAGAACGAAAAATTTTTGCAACCGTTGCGAATATTACCCCAATTTTCTCAACAAGTGGTAGTAGTGGCCTCCTGGTGGTGGTCTCGGGTACGGGCGAACACGCGCGCGCGTTTTTGCGTGTGTGACGAGATTGAGTCTGTGCGTGTGTGACGATAATTTTTCCGTTTGCCTACATCGAGGTTGTGTACTAAAAATATCGGACAGCCACTGGTGAACCATTAAACGTTGCACTCGGGGACCTTTATTATCATCATCTGGTGCGTTGTGATTTCCTCTCTTCTGCTAGGCTTTAGTATATGCAGATTGTACATTGGTCGATTTGGTGAGCGTGGAGATAGCGAGAAAGCCTCAAGTTTGCTAACAACGGCCCAGGGAAGAATTCTATATTGATTGTAAAATTTTTCCTTTCGCTACTTGCTCTCTTGCGACTTGCGACCACTTGAGACGGAGTGAAGTCATCGAGTGGTCCTGCATTATTTCCTTATTTTGTTCGATTTACAGGCACAGAAATCTATATCCTCATCGAGAATCAGTTTGTGTGACCTTGATTCCTATATCTCAGTGTGTGTGTATGTGTGAATATTTGTAGTGCCAAAAAGGAATAGTGAAAACTCCCTGCAGGCAAACAGTGAGGCCCACTACAGTGAGGTTCACTATTGGTGCAACGTAAACACGGGACGAAGATTGAACGGATAGTAAATAACCGTTTCACATTACACGCGCTGTCTCGTGTACGTTGGGAGGACGTAAAGGACGACCGCAATTCCGGATCCGTAAGGCGATCATAATGCCAAGCTGCATGATGTTTTATTGATGTGTGTTATTTTGGGCACATGACACCCGGCACAACCCGGACGCAAGATTCAATAAACCCTGTTTTGCTCATCACCACCCGGTGGAAAGTATCACCACACGTGCCTAAGGAAGATATCGGTGAACGCACATCCATCTACACACACACACACACACACACACACACGTACACATAATTGGCCTTCGATGAGATCACGACGGTGACAAGCAGTGGCAATGCCCGAGTGAGATATATCCCGCGTTTTGGGGATCCTAGCGAAAACAATAAACCCATCAACCGTCAAAGCATCGAGTGTAAACACATATGCTGCGTGTGTGTGTCCCCCTGTGGTACGAAGCGCGTGACGCGTCTAATTGAGTAAACAAATGCATAAAAAAGTAGAAAAGTAAACCGAGTGAAATAGTTGTGCGTTATCGTTCCTAGCTTACCCCGGATTAACCGTGTCCGTTGCATTGTGTTAGTGTGCGTAACGCTTGTGACGTTTACGACAGCTGCCTCAACAGTAAGCTTCAGCTCATCATTTACGTGCGGCCATCGTGTGTGGAAAGCAACACCAAAAAACGGTCTGAGTCGTCCACTAGGACGTGAGACTAATCGTCAACCGAAAGCCAACCGAAACTTCTGCCCGAACAGCGAGAATGGATAAGCAGCGTGGACTTCTTTTTAAAACCGGATTAATACTCCTTTTGCTGCAGCAAGGTAATGTGAATAGTTTTTTTACAGGTCGTTTACTATTACTATTAGCTGGGTGTACGTTTCGGTTTTCCGAGAACGTTAACAAGTTTGTTGTGGGCGGGAGTTAATCTTTAGAAGGAGCGTGTGTGTGTGTGTGTGCGAGACAGACAGTTGGTTATGGCGGGAAAACCTTCGTAATTTTTTCAAGTTCGCTGAACTGTTGTCTTTTTTACAGGGCAGAAAGGTTAATGTGCCTGGTGAGCATTGGAAGAAGGACAAGCGTTTAAGAATTTATGATGTTTTTAGTGACTTTAAGGTTAAGAAACGTATTCGAATATTTGCGATGAATCCTCTCAAGGTTGTTTAGTTTTAATAAGCTATTAATTTTTGCCTCCAACCTTGAAAGTGGAAAATATATTTTTGAACAGAATGTTTTATCAACCAATGATCCCAGATCTTCAATGTAACTCTATAACCCTTCGAGCTATATAGCATTATGGTGGTTGTTGGTGGATGTCGGAATAATGTACAATAATTACAATAATGTAATGAACAATTAATTGAGAATTGGGGACTCTACTGTTTAGTTATTTTTTATTTGTTCGGCCAAGACTTGTTCAACGAACATGTCTAGATACCGGAAGATATCAGCAGTTTAAGTCAAGACTTTACCCTAACAAACACATTAGTGTTTCAAGGATCTTTGTCGTAAAATTTCGTTCCGTTCAAAGTTTATAAACTTGTGGATTAGTGCATTAGAACTTCGATTTACGAAAAGATCGTACAATGAATAGATCATATTTTTTGGTTGTATAAAGTAACTCATGGCAGAAGCTTAAGAGCATTTTATGGCACATAATTTTCGTATTTAATGCATGGATCGTTTATATGATGAACTTTGTATGGTGGAAATTTGACCTACTGAAGAAATTTGGTGGGATCCGCTTGGAATTTTATAAAATGTCTTGCTTCTATCGCAAAACATACCTTTGATAAGGTTAAATACATTTAATGGCACCAAAAGCCGTGCGAATGTTACAAATATTGCCTTTGGCTAGTCTTGAAACGTTCTGAAATATGGTTTAAGTGTTGGTTATCTAAGCGAATTGTGAGTTCTACTAAACTCACAGAAAATAATTTGCAAGGTACTAGCCAAATACATTAAAATGTTACAAAATAAGCTCTATCATCTTCTGAAATTAGTTGCCAATGTAAGGACTGCAAATCCAGCAACTGTTGTCTGTTCTTGAATGCTGGAGGCTGATTTAATATCGCTTAGAGTAGACTTCTCTCTTCTTCCTTGGCACTACAACCTCGTCAGGTTTTGGCCTGCTATTGCTAGCATTCTGTGACTTAGTTTTACCCGTAGCTGGATAGTCAGTCCTGCTTACGGGAAGGCGGTCCGGACGGAATGCGAATCTCGTTCCTGCCGCTATCGTATATAGCACCGGGTCACCCCAACAGAGTTAGAGATAGAGCTTAGAGTAGACAGTTCTGGTTAAAATAGGGACAACGGTTTTGTGCCATCACTTGCCAAAACTGCTGCAATGTTATAACATGTAATGGTCCTTTGTTTGCTTAAGTGTTTGATTTACTTCGTCAGAAACTCTTAACTTAGTTGGTTCTTCTTAGCTAGCAATGATGGTCCGGTTTGGCTTTTAAAAAAAGTCCAGTAAACTTTTGGAGGAATCACATTACCGTAGTAGTAGCGGTCCTGTGCTGTGTTTCTTAAACTTCGGCTGCGTCCGATCTCGGGCAGGTTCGACTCATCCTGATCCAGTTAACGAGTTCTCGTCACGTGACCTAGCTATTGTATCCTTCCGGCTTTGGCAACCATCAGAATGTATGCATCGTCAAACAGCTCAGCTAGCTCGTGGTTCATTCTCCTTCTCCACACGCCCCGCTCGCACACACCGCCAAAGATAGTCCGGAGCACCCATCGTTCGAAAATGGCAAGTGCATTGGCGTCCTCCGCCAGCATAGTCCAGGTTAGGTATAGGTTATAGGTGGTATAGGTGGTATAGGTTATACCAACATAAAGAAGAATGGATTTCTGCTATATTTAATAAGAACTGATATACAATTCATTTTCATTCTATTTATGTTTTCTTGGATTTCCAAATTACGGCTGGATAGAAAAAATAACTTAAATTTATATTTACATAATTGTTTCCAAAAACACGCGTGGTAACAATAAATGAGACAGCACAATACACAAAATACTAATAAGGCATCAAACAGAGGAAAAATGAAAGATGAAAGAGGAAAAAAATATAAAATTGACGCTGACAGAGAAGGAAAAGGTTCGATGCACCGTAATGAGTGCGCTGAGAAGGAACAGATAGAGTTTTGGAAGGGATCTTCAAACACATTTAAACGTTTGAATTGTATTAAGGTTGCTTAAATCTCTATGTTTTGTTAGTTTTGTATAAATTACATTAGAAAATAATTTACATTTGATAAAGAGTAATTTTATTGCTTGTTTTACATATGCACTATGAAAAATGTCGCCTTCTGTATCGGGTTTTATTCAAACAAAAACACTCCTTTTACTTACTGGTCGTAAAATTAGAAATAAAATCACATTGCACTCGTGATCAACAGTACATATAACCTTTAGAAACCTTTTGTAAAGCATTGAAATAAATATTTTAAAGTTTTTTTATTGTTTTGTTGGAAACAATCATGTAAACTATGTAGAATCGTAACTTACAAACAATAATTGCAAATTGACGCAACATAGGAAAAACAGGAATCGAGTGTCATCATGGACCGAGCAGTATTCTTGCAGAGTTTTAAAGATCGATCAAGATTGACATCTCGAACACCTCTCATATCTCCGATTTGATAATTATCAATTGCTAAATAAGCTTTCATGTGGACAAGGCTTAATGGTTTTGGCGCAGCATTTTAGCCGCAAAACGTCAAAATACATACAAAAAAAACTGGCTTAGGTTATCGTAGATCTCAAAATAATTTTTTTTTAAACAGAACGATCATAACAAACAAAAACAAGCAATTCGCAAGTCTTGTGATATAATCTCAGATCAACACGAAGGTGTCACAGTAAACATTCATATTCAGTTGCTAATTACTGTTAACACGAAATTGCTGTGCTAAATATCACACAGCAGCAATACGGCCAGGTCGTTCTACCACACAGTACCAGCAGGAAAATAGTGATAGCATGTGACACAATTGATCAAGATTGAATGTTGCAGGTTTGGCACACTGTTGAAGAAAACCCCAAGGTACTAATATGTAACACCAACATGACATCATCCTGCGCTCGTGTGTTTCGGAGTGCAACAAGCGGAGATCATGTATTAGTGCTCGCAAAAGCAAATACAGTGGGGTTTTGTTATTGAAAAATTAAAAACAATATGTTAAAATCACCGTCCACCATGTCCTTTTTTTTCCAACGCTTTGCCCGCTATGGTCTGGCTACACTATTTTTAAATAACACCCGTTGCAGGAGTGCTGTCCAATAGGTTTATTTCCATTTGCCATTCAGAAACACTAACCCCCCCCGCA
>KZ061771.1:261223-272538 GCA_002091835.1 Anopheles maculatus
CATAACAAAAAAAAACAAGCAATTCGCAAGTCTTGTGATATAATCTCAGATCAACACGAAGGTGTCACAGTAAACATTCATATTCAGTTGCTAATTACTGTTAATACGAAATTGCTGTTCTAAATATCACACAGCAGCAATGCGGCCAGGTCGTTCTAGCACACAGTACCAGCAGGAAAATAGTGATAGCATGTGACACAATTGATCAAGATTGAATGTTGCAGGTTTGGCACACTGTTGAAGAAAACCCTAAAGGTACTAATATGTAACACCAACATGACATCATCCTGCGCTCGTGTGTTTCGGAGTGCAACAAGCGGAGATCATGTATTAGTGCTCGCAAAAGCAAATACAGTGGGGTTTTGTTATTGAAAAATTAAAAACAATATGTTAAAATCACCGTCCACCATGTCCTTTTTTTTCCAACGCTTTGCCCGCTATGGTCTGGCTACACTATTTTTAAATAACACCCGTTGCAGGAGTGCTGTCCAATAGGTTTATTTCCATTTGCCATTCAGAAACACTGCTCCCCGCCGGTTAGGAAAATAAACGACCCGAGTGCGCAAATACCGGGAGTCTGGAACAGTGTAGGTGGGTACGCTGAATTTTGGCACACATTTTCCTCATTTCGCGAGTTGGGTCGGGTCGGGTGATGGCATCCCGCCCGTCTTCGGCAGCGACAGTCGTTCGAGTGTCTTTGACCGGAAGATGTGTGTATGGAGCGATCGGTCACGATGTCATTTGAGGGAGCATATTTTTAGAAACGCAAAACCACACACAGTTTGGTGTGCTGGGACCAGCGTGAATCGGAAGGAACTTCCACCTTGGAAGGGTGCGCTTTATTCAACCGAAATGGTTGAACGGATTTGCATATTCCTTCAGATAGACGAGGGCCGAGAGAGATCTCGTTTGCCGATAGTAGATTACGATCGTGGCGCATCATTTGAAGTGGCAGTGGCCTCCAAATGCATGCGATTATTCACGGGAGAAGCGCATCGAAGTGCAACGAAATTGTACCTTAGCGCGAAACTAGGCAATAGATATGATAAATGGCTAAGCGCATCGTTGCAGAGGAACCAGCACTATGTTCCCTTAACTTATGGTGATCTAATTGCAGTGGCCAATCCCTTTTATCGTACCTTCGCAGTGGAACACTGTCAGTAAAAATCGATTGCTACAAACTCTAAGAAGCAACAGTTTTCCCGCCCAAAACGAACGAAACGAGTGGAAAAGCGGCCAGGTTGAACCCACTCCCTGATTTCATCCTGTCCGGAACCGATGCGCATCGCGTCAATCATTTTTTGAAATTAGATTTATGACGCCTCTCGGCCAGCTGTTTTTTCCAACGCAAACTAGGAAGAACTCTTCATAAGAATCGGGCCAAAGGAAAATGTTGCTACGTTTGTGGTTGGTGCGCGTTTGCGTGACCTTAATTTATTGTGGTTTGCCTCACCCATGGCGTTCAGGAAGAAGAAGCTTCCGGTAGCTGTGTATGTGTGTAGATTTCTATGGGCTGGTCGTTTCGATGCCGATCGACGCCTTTAAAGCTCTTAAAACGGCACGGAGGTTAGTTGTAAGAGCAGAAGGGTGTTCTATTTTTGACTTACAATTGAAGCTTTAAGATGGTTCGATAATGTAGGAAATTCTCCTATTACTTGGCGTCCATGTGTCTTGATGTTATCTTGACTGTTGATGATGGCGTTGACTTATTGCTGTGAATAAACGTTAACGAATGGTTTGCGATGGAGTTGCCTGGTGTTTCATGTAACACAAGCGGAGAATATTGTTGTTTGTTGTGTTACTATGATATGGTTCTGTTAACACATTCTTTCTTTTAATAAAACAATTTATGCAATTTCAAAAAATATTGTATTTTGACCATTACTAATAAATAGTGTATGTGCGTTATACACTTTATATACAGTGATGGTCATAATTATAAAACTCCAACTTTTTTTTCCATTTCTAATTTACTTTTCAATGTTTTTTATTAGATTTTTCTCTTTATGTTTTGATTCAGAAATTAGTGATTCTTTTTAGTTAAAGTTTTCATATTCTGTTTACCTTTTACATTGCAATCGTTGTCTTACAGTAAATTATTTTGTCGTATGAAATTATACGATTATTATATATAATAGCTGAAGTGTCGGTCATCCGATAAAGATGTCGTTACCCTCTAATAGAATCTTTGTCTTGTCCTGCTTGGTTGAGCACATCTAGAAGACGTGGTTAAGTCGCAAATTCTTTTCTAAATCAACGCGGTCCTGTGCTGTGTTTTTTAAACTTCGGCTGCATTCGATCTCGGGCAGGTTCCACTTATCCTGATCCAGTTAACGAGTTCTAGTCATGTGCCCTAAGCTATTGTATCCTTCCGGCTTTGGCAACCATCAGGCAACCATCGTCAAACAGCTCAGCTAGCTCGTGGTTCATTCTCCTTCTCCACACGCCCCGCTCGCACACACCGCCAAAGATAGTCCGTAGCACCCGTATTTCGAAAATGGCGAGTGCATTGGCGTCCTCTGCCAGCATAGTCCAGGACTCGTGCCCGTAGAGGACTACCGGCCGTATCAGTGTGCGATATATGGTGCATTTCGTGCGTTGTTGGAGTCTTCTGGATCTCAGGAGTTTGTGGAGTCCGTAGTAGGCACGATTCCCCTGAACAATGCGCCTTCGGATTTCGCTGCTTACGTTGTTGTCCGAAGTTACCTCAAGATCGTCGCCGTCAACTAATACTCTGCTTCCTAGTCGTGCTGTATCACGGTCAGAGCCTCCGTCAAACAGTTAGAATGTCAGTACCGCACACCCAATTGTTCTATACCGATGTGTCCTTCGACCACCAATGGTAGTATCGTTAAGTCTTCCTCGATGCGTTGTTGATTTTGTTAATCTCCTCAGCAAGACGCTTTCGATCTTCGTGGTCTTCCAGGTGGGTTATCAGGGACAACGCAAGGTTGCACTTTTTGTCCTGTCACTATTCTTCACGATCACCACAACACCATACAAAAGTTTCGTTTTCACACTCGACCATAGAACTGTCGTATGTCGGACGATGGTTCTTTATTTTATACTCAGTATGTTGAACAAATCATGAGAACTATTTTTAAAGGAAAATTCCATGAACTAAAATTCTTAGGGGTAATACATCTGATCCTTTTGTTTTCCTCAATTTTGATTACTTTTAAAGTATGGAAAGTTTCGAAGTACATTTGGTGTCCTTGTTTTTTCTGATTTTGGTTCTTTAATGGCAATGGCGTGTGTGTTTGGTTTAATTTATCATTCTATGAAATTCTGTGCAAGCAGGTATGATCGTTATACATTTCTGATAAAAATTGCAGCAATTGTCGCAGGTCTATTGAAGAGTATCCAGCACAGGAACTTATCTTCCGATGTTGGGATGGTCCGGTGGCCGAGGCGGTAGCAGAGCAGGTCCGGACAGGACCGGATATCGAATCCCGTCTAGATCGCCCTCCTAACCATCCAGCTACGGGTAAAAACTAAGTCACAAAAAGCTAATAATAGGTAGGCAAGACCTTGCGAGGTTGTATTTCCATGTGCTATTGGTAAACTTTAAGATGAAACAGAAAATAACAACAGTTTTGGCAATGCCAACAACATCGGTAACTTCATAGCGCTATAACATTTAAAACAGCGTTTTGAATTGATATTACAAATGTAGATTGTTCATTTTACAAAGTTGGTACAGCAGATATCTACTTATGTCCCACTACTAGCCTTACCGTCATTAGTTTGTTGGGTGAGATCCGTAAGCGCTGAACATCGTTTATGTAGACGCTTTACGTCTGGGTTACAACCTGTATTACAAGTTTTCTTTACTTACTTTACCCATAGCGGAATAGGGCCAGTTTTGCATATCGAGAGAAAGTTCGAACTGGATTCGATACTCATACCCTCGAGCATGTTTTTGATCTTTCTGCATCGTTTTCGAGCCTAACTAAACAGCTAACAGCTTTAAGATCCCAATTGGGGATTCAGATCCTTGAAGTGTGATTCCAAAAATCCTGATTCTAATCGGAGATCTGAGATCCAAAAGCAGGGATCTTGAGACCCGAGAGAAGATGTCTGTCATTCGATCCGAGAGCATCAGGATCAGGGATTTCAAAGAAGGGATCTCAGGATTCATAATCAGAAAAAGCAGGGATCTTTGGCTCCCACATCCATAGTCCAAAGATTCTGAAATCAGGGATCTTGAATGCCAAAACAGAGATCTAGAGAAGATATCAGGCATGCGTGAGGTGGGATCCAGGAATCAGGAATTTGAAAGCAAAATTCCAGGATCTATGATGAGAGATCTCGGGATTTCGCTGGACAACAAATCTGGGATCTGAGGTACCTATTTTCAGATGATAGGGATATTTCCAGAATCCTAAATCATTGCTCACGGGATTTTATATTAGGAAAAAAAAAATTTGAAACCTTGAATGGAAACCTTAAGATTTTTTGCTTCTTTTTCTCCTTCGTTGGCACTATACTTTTAAGATTTCTTGGTCTGCCTTTTCTGGGTTTCTTTACTTGATTTAACAGTAAGTTAGTTACCAATCCTGCGTAAGAGATTCGACATCCGGTCCTTTTGTGTGAAGTATGGTGCCGCTTCCGCATTTACAATCTGATCTATTCTTGTCGAACATGCGAAAATTGTACAATAGTAAGAATATAACAAGGAAACTATGACCGATGCATTTATTAGAAATATTGCAACTAGCGCCACATTAGCAATAGCTTTTATCACTCTTTACCATTCCTTCTTACTAAACTAGTACTAAACGCACCTCTGTCTCGTTTGGACGTCCGATGACGGTTTGATTTATGCCCATGCTGTTAGCGTCTTTTTTTTCCTAAAGCTATTTGCCCATCCATTAGCAACCTTCCCATGCCCGGATGTTGTTGGACCGATAAATGTTACTACTTTGAATACTCACTGCCTGGTTGCTTCCCCACAGTAGCGAAAGGAGTGGAGCTGTTCTTGGTTTTGTTTCTGCAACGTTTCATCGTGACACACGGGTGTGTGAGTGAGTCGAGTCGCAGCAGGGTGATGGTTAGTATATTATCAAAATACCCGTTGGACACAGTTTATTTTCCAAACGTGGCAGTTAGTTGGTTCCCAATGTTCAGTGCACCTCCGCCGACCTCAAGTGGATGGGTGGTGGTTAGTGAAAATAGACTAGCAGAACGAGGAAAGGCGCGTGCAAAGGATGAATGGGTGGGTGCTGTTGGCCAAAAGCGATGGAGGTTAGAAATTACTTTCAAGACTACTTGTGTTTTCGTTGGTGTTTGTGTGCGCAAAACGGTCGGCTGATTGTTGGCACGGATTTCAAACGTTCTGTAGTGCGAAACTATTCTGCAAACGAACCAATACGCCTAGACGGGCAGCAATGAAGACGTTTGGGGTTCATACGTATTCGATGGTACCGTTTTAGTGTTTGAACGTTTGAAGCTGAACTTTATGAAGCCAGTGAGCGTCTGTGGTACGGTGCGTCAACGGTGCAGCGATTATTTGTAAGCTTGTTGGTTTAAAGACGCTGGCAATGGTTCAAAATTTAGAGTTTTTTTTATAAATTGAAACTTGTCTTTCTAGCCAAAGAAAATAAACACTTTCATACAATGTGGAAAATATAATGTTCTTTGATCTTTAACCATAGCGAATATAAGTCAAAACGCATTTTAGAATGTTTTAAATTATTACAAATTCTTGATTAATCGTACATCGGTTAGTTTGAGTGCTCCTGTATACAAAGATAGCTAAGAAGAATTTTATAAAGTATTTGTATTGATGAATACATGAATATTGTATTTATAGAAAGAAATAGAAGTGAAATAATGTGAAAAATACCACGACCGATGGTATAAGCAAACTTTAAAAATTGATTTTTGTGTGTAGAAAATTTTTTAATAATCATTTCTATGCTCTTGTTAGATATATTACGATTAAAAGAAAGATAAATTTATGTATAAGTGTAGATACAGGGTTTCTTATTTGCTACGCACTTGACTCAGCGTTGCACGGCAGTGTTACACTATCAACGGGTGACATTACAATATCATGTGAGAACTTTGCAATAAAAGGGCGAAACAATGCTGTCAACTAAAGCTCAAACAATGTCATCTAGCGTTGTTTGCCATTTCGTATGGAGCGTTTGCCAAAAACATTGGTCATTTTGCATTATCAAATAAGAAACTCTGTAAGTGTATACAGTGCGTAACACAACTACAGGGCCACTTGTTTTTTGAGAATAACTTTAAAAGTTGAGAAGATAGATAAAATTGATGTTCTGCAAAGTTGTAAAAAAAAACTGACACTGTTTAAAATTAACTAAAAACTTAACGTAAAAACTACGTTAAGCGGGGGTCTTTCTTACTAATTGTAATTTTTACCGAATTTTGCATGAATTTGCATGAAAAACAAAGAAATTTTCATAGGTGGCCTTATAGTTATGTTACAAGGAGCAATTTTCAACCCAGAGCAAAAAATAGTATTAGTGTGCGTAAAAATATGCAAAATACATAAAAACCCGTATTTTTTTATTCTCTACAACTTTGTAGAACATCAATTTTATCTATCTTCTCAACTTTTCCAGTTATTTTCAAAAAACAAGTGGTCCTATAGTTGTGTTACTCACTGTATATTCCTTCGTATCTAGAACTGATAATAATTTGCCTAAAGATCACCGCTATACCATGTTTGTCCATGAGAGAATCACTCAAAAAGAGCAGTTGGGAGAGCTTGCGCAAAATATTTTTACTTCGGTGATTGCCAATCAAAAAGACTTTTTGGACAATCTCTATTCAATGGCTTTATCATATCAATCATTATCCAAGACGGAGTGGAGACTATTCACTATCTCAGAAAGAGCTATAAAAATGTATTGTAAGGCCGCCCGGGTTTTAGGAAGAATACTTCCTTCCGTAAAAATGGAGCAAAGTTCATTTAATTTAATTATCTGTAGTCGAAACCCCAGATAGGAATAAGTATAATTGAATAAGTAGTTGGTAAAGGTGCGTCATTAGGAATTCGACTAGGTATCAACCTACGGATAAATCAACCGTGAAAGAAACCACAAATGCCAGACTTCTCAAAGACATCTTTTGTGACGTTTGTTTCGTTTTGAAAAAGAAAATATATTATCCCTATTTATAGTCTTTATACATGTATCCAGTTTCCAAATCTTTAGCACTATTTCTTTTCTTATTTAAAATTACTTATAATACAACATTTTTAACTTCCATCAATGTTTTTTTTTCTCTCTATTTCCAGTTGTCACCTGCATGAAAATCAACCGAGTCCGAGTACCGGCATCGTACAACATATCACGCGATGAAGGCGATAGTAAACCGCTCATCCTCGGCTGCGATTACGAAATCGACGAAAGCGAATCAAAAGGATTCGTGCTGAAATGGAAACACAACGATCTACAGTTCTACCAGTGGATACCGTCAAGAAATCCGATCGTATTTGTAAGTGATCCATCGTGCTAGAGAGTAAAATAAGTATTCTAACCGCATGTTTTCCCCTCCTATATTCCAGAGCTCGTTTAAGGGACAGATCGATGTGGACTATTCCGAGTCGGAGGATCGGCTACACAAGCACAGTGCCTTAAAGTTTATCAACCCGATGGCCAACTACACCGGCAACTACACGTGCCAGATATCGACGTTCGATGATTTGGCGTCCGGTACGGCACATCTGCAGATGATTGTACCGGAGACTGACTTTACGCTGGGGCTGCAGCGGGAAACGAACGGAAGTACGGTGGTGTTTTGTAATGTGGGGGAAATTTACCCACTGCCGGATGTTTCCTTACGGTAAGTGGGCGTTCGTTTTGGTGGAATAATGTTAAACTAACCGTTGCTGATGTTTAGTACAAGATGTTCTCTGTGGCGCCATCTAGTAGAGAGTAGCCGTACTTCCAGAACGGATTTTTGGGAGTTTTTGTATTTGAATATTGTTATACATAATTAACTTATAATACTTTCGTTTTGTTTTTAGTATTGACAATGAAAAGGTGTCCGACGCAGTAGTGTTTGAGCAGGTGCAGGAATATACCGGCTATTACAATGTTTCCGTACAGTACATCCTACCGGACCAGAACAAAAACATGGAGCTGCAGTGTGATTTCACCATCCCGGCCACGGACTATACGCGGCGTACCGTTACGTCTTATCATGGTAATTTGATTATGGTTTGTGTGCTATTTCGTCCATTGTTGTTAAATGGGGCCGCTTTTCTTTCCCGTAGGTTCCGCCTTCCGAGCAAATGCCGCAATAGTGCATGTATTTCTGGGATTCCTCATTACCGCGACAGTTGCCACAATGCTGACCATGTTCTAAGCGCAGCGTTCGTGTGTGAGTTGACATACGCTTGGTATGAAGCAGCCTTTATCCTGGTCTTCCCAATCGTTTTCTCCACCACAGTGTCAATGTGCCGGCGTGATGGATTCCGTATCGCCAAACGCTTGGCACAAACTTAAAGCTACATGCTGCACCTCTTCTGTCGTTCATCATCCACCCCTCTCTTCTCATCACTGTTCGCAGGATCAAGTGCAATTAATAATCGTTTATATACTTTCGCTTCCATCGCGGGTGGTGGATCCGGAAGCTCTGTTGTAAATAATTGTTTGTTTCTGCTTTAGAATGCGCTTATTTGTACACCACCGAATCTCGAAGTACGGTACCCACCACGGCGGTTACCACACACACACACGGTTTGTAATGTTTCGTCAAACGAAATACGTTGTGCCTTTTGGAGCAGAGAGTTGTTACACGGCCGCGCCCATTTGCAGCAGCAAATCGCATTAAACGAATCGATATAAAGGAAATATATTTAAAATATATTTTTAAATGTTTAAATTATTAATCCCGCTTGGTGGAATGTGAGCTCGGTATCTGTTTTTGTTGTTGTTCTGTTTACTGTGGATTGCAGCAAAGAACAATTCCCGCAATCGGAACGATTCTACGCTTCATGTGATCATTCAACAGCTGCCACCGAAGAATTGCGCCGGTACGTGTGTGTTGTCCGTGTCCGTGATTAATTTAAATGTGTTGTTTTAGTCAAAGATGTACGTGGTGATCTTAATGATACTTACGCGTTGTTATACCAAACGTTGCCGAATAAAATTACGATAATATTTAAAAGCGAGCTGACGAATTGTGTTCGATTTCTTGTTTTTTTGTTGTGTAAGGGATAAAGTTTTTAATTCAACTTTTTCTTCGACTGGACGAGTAAAATATCACAAAATATAAATTTCTTAAGGAATGATCCTAATTCCAATTAGCCATTGAACAGTATAGGAGAGGATACTGGCTGTTTCAAGCTGCTTTTTTAGAACGGGACTGCCATAATTCGGTGAATTTTATTCACCTTTTGACGGTTCAATTCATCTATCGAATGAGGTGCATATGAAATAGTCAGAAAGAGTAAATTATGATAAGACACTGGCAGTGCAGTGCAAGGTGAGAGTGTCGAACATGCTGTCGGAATCGTTCGAATCTCATAGGGGACTGAGGCAAGGGGACGGACTCTCCTGTTTGCTGTTCAACATCGCTCTGCAAGGTGTCATGCGACATCCGGGGCACGATTTTCACCCGGTCTCTCCAATTCCTTGGCTTCGCGGATGACATCGATATCATCGGGCGAACATCTGCGGCGGTGTGCGAAGCGTACACCCGATTGAAACGCGAGGCCGATAGGATTGGATTGAGGATCAATGCGACGAAGACAAAGTACCTGCTTGCCGGAGGCTCTGAACGTGATAGAGCACGACTCGGAAGCAGAGTATTAGTTGACGGCGACGATCTCGAGGTAGAAGAGGAGTTTTGCTACCTTGGCACGATCGTAACTTCGGATAACAACGTGAGCAACAAAATCCGAAGTCGCATTGTTCAGGGAAATCGTGCCTACTACGGACTCCACAAACTCCTGAGATCCAGAAGACTCCAACAACGCACAAAATTCGCCATATATCGCACACAAAATTTGCTGCGCTTTTATTCACTGTAAGTTCGCTACTGGCGCGATGGCGCGCTATCTCTTCCCTATGCGTTACGTCGTAACGTTACAATATTACTCCTTAGCCCATTATCCGGCCAGCCCGGATGATCGCGATAAACCTATCATTCGGTGATCTGACAGCACCGTACGACTGTTGTTTACCAACATTCTGCCCCGAGTGAACCACGCGGTTCACTACTTTTCGTCGGTGCTGCTCTGCTGTTTACCTTTCTTCTGTTTTATCATCCTCCGGTGAGTATGTTTTCGCTAGGACATCTAATACGGCTATCTTCGTTGCAGGTCTTTCTAAAACTCCTCGCGCGGTTTGTGCTGAGGCACGACGCACTTGCCCATCTCTCGCTCGCACTACCTTTAACACTCGCCCCCTGGGCCAACAGCTCCTCGGAAGGTTACCGTCAGCAATCACCACCACGTCTCCTTCCCTGATTGGCTTCACGGGCTGGAACCACCTTGTGCGCCGCGTGATCGCCGGAAGGTACTCCGCCACCCACTTCTGCCAGAAGAGATCCGCGTACCGTTGAGAAGTTTTCCACGACCTTCTCAGGGCCGCAGCACTATCATCAAACTGCCCCGGTGGTTTGCTGCCGTTAGAACTTCCCAAGAGGAAATGATTTGGAGTCAGGGGTAGTGCTGTTTCGTCGTCTAGAGGGAGGTAAGTAAGAGGTCGTGAGTTAATTATCAATTCGATTTCAGTGAGTGTGGTTTGTAGTATTTCATCTGTCGGCAGTGTAACGCATAACGACCTCTTAGGTCATGCCTGCCATTTCTGGCTTACTAGACTTATTGTTACCGCATAGTTGGATAGTCAGTCCTCACTATGGGGGAACGGCCCAGATGAGACTTGAACCCCGGTCCTGCCGTGTCGGGGACCGGCGCCGCTGTCGCATCTACCACCGGGCCGCCCCGGTGTCGAACGTCCTGGCCGTATTGCTATCTAGTACTATTTAGTGATATATAATTGACCTAGATATGTGATATTGCGATTAAAAAATTACAGCCCAAAGCAACCATAGACTTCTTCGAAGCACCATAGACTTCTTCAAAGCACCATAGACTTCTTCATGTATTCGATGATTGCCTGAGCCTCAGCGACGAGGCGTCTTCCTTAATTTTTTATTTCGATTTTAAGAACAAGTCGCGGAATAACAACATATAAGATTCAACTTTGTTATACCTTTTCGTAGGGGTTAAGCCCCATGCTTATGCTAATTAGCCGCCAACTACTGGATACTCTGAAAATAAACATTGCATAAGCCATCAATGATATTGAGGCTCGATTTATGCGCCAAAT
>KZ061771.1:276269-338153 GCA_002091835.1 Anopheles maculatus
CTGTTGGGAAACACCCCGTGCACAATTTAACTCTGTACAAGACAATACCCTTTCAACGTTAAACCACCTTAATATTTGGAAGATCTTAAAACAGAAAAGGCTCCCTGGGCGATAAGGGAAATGAAGCTCCTTGGACGACGATGAAAGTAAAACTTGAACGACGAGGACTCGTAGGTTATAAGACCACGTTGTAAATGAGTCATTTCTTTCGCCTTTCCGGGGGTTTGGTATAAGCGGCTGATGTCCTCACCTACCAAGACTTTTTCGACTACAAGATTCATAAGAAGTTATAATATGGAATGTCTTATGATGGTAGATGAGGTCCGTATGATGAGTTCCCTCAGACGATGTGTATTTTTAAAAAATTAAGGCATACTTACTTTGCTAACGATATTTTGATAGATAAAGCCCATCGATAATCTTCGAGAATGGAATGTCTTATGATGGTAGATGAGGTCCGTATGATGAGTTCCCTCAGACGATGTGTATTTTTAAAAAATTAAGGCATACTTACTTTGCTAACGATATTTTGATAGATAAAGCCCATCGATAATCTTCGAGATAATCGAGAAAAAATTGATTTCTTCTATTGGGAAAATATTTCTTCGAATATGAATTTGGCGATTTTTTCGAATATGAATTTTGTATGGATATGGCAAAGCTCACCCGTTTTTTTTTTTGAAGAACCTAAAATGAAAACCGAAATAAACAACTAATTATGCGCTGTGACATTAGCGAAATGCAAAACTCTACCAAAAACAAAACCGTCCTCCTAATGGAACATACTTAAATTCATTTATTGTTTGTTAAATAGCTTTGCATTCACTGCATAGTGTGTTCAATACCGAGCAAAGGGCAATTGTTTTACAGCACATTGATCGTTGTACATGTATATAGTACTTGCTGACCGGAGGTTCCATTGTTCCCACAGCCAAACAATCGATATTGTTTTACGGAACGGGAAAAGATAGACGAATCCGCAGATAAAGCACCCTCGTTTGCACAGTTTGTGGTGCGGTTGGTTTTTTTGCCTACTTCCTTCTAACAATTCACGTACACGAAACAGGAGCCAGTGTGTGCAACAGAACCAAAAAAAAAAAAAAGGCACCATAACTTAATTATCCAAATCCATGAAAGTAGAGTAAACGTAACGTAACTAATTGTTGGAATAATATAGACACAATAACGTTTGCTAGCTAGCTAGGCCCTGCGTTCTTCACATATTGGCACGATAGTTTTGTTGATAAATATGGGAAGCGAGAAGAAAGAGTGAAAGATGCTTTTTGCCCTTCATTATGCATGCACCTATTGGTTTTTTTTGGACCCTCTTTTAATGGGGGATTGGAAACGGGAACGAAATCGATCTACTTAGGCGTGTGTGGATTTGCGCGATCCACGGCATCAGTTTGCTGGTAGGTTTAATTATCGAGTGTCAAAACGTCAAAGCAGTACCGGCCACCGATGCTCAATACCGAACCGGTGCCCAGCAACCTGTCGTTTCGTCCCGTCGGAAGTAGTGTGGATTGTTGTTGCGAAACACAGTAACTGCCGGGAACTGATTGTCCTGTATGTATCTAAGTGTGGCACGGACCTACCAATGAATAGTAAAAAAGTATTGTAAGTATCGATGTCGGTAGTCTTGCTTAAGGAGAAGTGTGAACTCACTTGCATGGCAAAGTGTGGCGGTTCCACATCCGGACTGGTGGAAAGATGCTTTAGTATAAACTCATCGCTTTGCGCCAGCCAAAGATCAACGCCCCGCAGTGGATCGTAATTGAATGGTCCGATCCGTAGCATTCCTACCGCAGCATCGTATATGTCAAGCACCTGAAAGACGAAGATGGGTGTTCATTAGTAGGGAGTCGCTAGTATAGCAAGCAGGTCTTACACACCTGATGGCTACCAGTAAAGTGTCGGGCCAAGCGTAGTGGAAGATCCGGACCCTTGTCCGGGAAGGTGGCGGGAAAGATTTCGCCCGTCTTGATGTTCACTCCGACACCGTATATGATCGGCCAGTTAATGTCATCGCGCACGATTGTGTTCAGCTCACCGACGCACGACTGTGTCAAATCAATCTCCAGCGGATGTTTGTGGAATGATTCTGGAAAGGAAAGGAGAGATAAATAGTAATGAATGGTATTTGGTTGTATTCATACTCTGGTAGGGAAAAATTTGGCTTTTTTTTATTTTTTTTAAATTCTATTAGAACGGCCTGACCGTATTGCTTTTGGCTTGATAACATAAATTTTAAAAAATTTGGCATGATAACATATAAAACTGTAATGTTACCGCACCAAGATTCCTTTGCAACGATGCTCCCAGCCGCGAGTTTAATTTCCGTAAAATAGATTATGGTAGGTTCTCACAAGCGATATCAAACATCGATTGGTCTTTTTTGGACTCAGCAATAGACGACATTCACGAGGTAGTTGCCCAATTCACCTCCACCATTAAGGCCACCATTCCCCTGTGTTGTCCGCTCTCCAAACTGCATCGTTCCCCCCCGCTGGTCCAATTCCTCCCTCGTCTGCCGTATGCAGCATCTGCATATCGCATTTACAACCGCGCACAATACTCTTTGTATCTGTGTAGACTCCACTCCCATCCCAGATCATTTTGGTCGCACGTTCCATCATGTTCTTAGGCTCCTCAACTGCAGACTGCGCGACCGATATCTGTTCTCTCTTTGTAGATCACTTTTCCGCTAATTTTTGTGCTATCTCAGACCCACCATCCTCCGCTCTGACCGGGACCACTGATGCCCCTACGACAGACTTTGCAAGGTTTTGGCGATGTGGCAAAAGTTGTAAATTCCTTACGGTCCCTCAAAAACTCCTATTCACCTGGTCCTGATGGTATCCCTGCCTCACTCCTCAAAAATCAATGTACCTTATTTGCTCCCATACTTGTAAAATTATTCCACCTGTCCCTGTCTTCGTCTACTTTCCCTTCATTGTGGAAACAAGCCTGGCTTGTCCCTATTCACAAGAAAGGCAATCCCTCGTATGTCAGTAATTATCGCGGTATCTCACTATTATGTGCAATATCGAAGGTATTTGAGTCCATCGCCCATTCCTATCTCCTAAACTATTCCCCGTTCTATTATCATTCCTCAACAACACGGTTTTATCCCTAACAGATCCACTTCCTCTAATTTAATGTGTTTTACGTCTTACATCTTTCGTCCCAAATTGAGGTGGTATCGCAAGTTGATACCATATACACGGATTTCAAATCTGCCTTTGACCATGTTTCCCGCCTTTGACCATTGGCGTACATCCATCCTTTGTTAGTTGGCTCCACTCTTTCTTATCCTATCGTTACTATCGTGTCAAGTTTATCGGTACCTTTTTCGCTCCTTTCCCTTCATGCTCTGGCGTACCCCCGGGTGGTGTCCTTAGCCCCCTCCTATTTATTTTGTTTATTAATGATATTAGTGTTATATTACCTCACGACTGCTTCCTGTGCTATGCCGATGACCTTAAAATAGTGGATCCCATCTCCTCTCCTAGTTGCTATGTTATCCTCCAAGATATCCTTAATCGTTTTGTTTCTTGGTGTAACCTCAATCATCTTTCCCTCTGTCCCGAGAAATGTAATGTCATCTCGTTCACTCGGTCCCGCTCTCCTATTGTTTATCCGTACTCCCTAAACCGTGTCCCCGTCAATCGTGTCTCCGTGGTCAAGGATCTGGGTGTCTGGTTGGACTCCGGTCTGACCTTCATTCACCACATAGACCAATTAGTGGCCAGTGCTCGACGATCCCTGGGTGTTTTGAAACGCGTAGCTCGTGATTTCAGCGACACCAGCTGCCTCAAAGCCTTGTTTTGCGCCTTGATCAGGTCACAGTTAGAGTACTGCTCTGTGATCTGGTCCCCTACCACCTGGACCCACATTGCGATCGCATCGAACGTGTTCAAAGGTCCTTCACCAGATTTGCTATACGTAAATCCCCTGGTGATTGGTCTGTTGGCTTGCCTGGCTACGAGGAAAGATGTCGGTTGCTTGGTCTGCAGTTATTAGAAACTCGCCGATCCTACTCACAGTCCTCCTTTGTTGCGTCGGTTTTGCTAAATGTCATTGATGCACCTGTCCTGCACTCCTCTATTCCCCTATATGTTCCTGCGCGCTCACTCCGCTCACGTTCCCCGTTTATTCATACCTCACCGCCGTACATCAATGGGGAGGAGCGATCCACTTTTACGCGCTATCCGCACCTTCAATTCCTCTTTCCATCTTTTTGACTATCATCTTTCATTATCCACTTTCCGCTCCCGATTATTTTCCTCTTCTTGATTATTCCCTCGCCCCATTTTATCTCCTTGGTCATTTATCAGATTAGGTTAGGTTAGGTTTAGTTCAGTTTTAGTAACTAGCATGTAAGCGAATTGTTGTTAAACCTTTCGGCAAACAATTACAATTACAATAATTACAATTACAATTACAATAAGTAAAGCTACTAAGGACTATTATGAGTCACCGTATTAGTTGTTCCGTACATTGATGAAGCTTGAAAATAGGTCTCGCTATGCATCCTTTTGACCCTAATGGCACGATTAATATTATCGTGCGTTAAGCAGATTGAACGTGAACGCTAATTCTAAAGAGTCGTAAAATGGTCGTAAAACTTGTGAAACGGAGATTCGTTCACATAGAAAACAAAACTATCGATGTTTGGTGAAACATACGGTCACATTTTGTGTTGAGAGACATGATAATTGAAATCTACTTCTGTCATAAAAAACATGCAACATTCTGCAACATACTAAAATTAACACAAATTTACACTTTCACTATCACTGTTCCGCTATATTGAATCAATCTTTATTGCATCTCCTCACAGAGAGAAGATCAGATCGTCTCACCAACCCATTGACCGACAGCAAGTTGGCAGCGAGAGCCGCTTGATTGGTGTCAATTTTTTGATTTAATTATTTTCTAATTGACCTTTTCGCTGGCAACCGTCAGGCTGACCGTACCGGCCAACTACTGTACAAGCTAAGCGGTCCCCTTTGCTGATGGTAGTTTGCACTTGATTGAATTAAGTGGCCATTAGAATAAGGAGTACGATCACCGCGAAGAAGAATGGATGTGTTCATTCATATTTGTGACCGACCAAAGCATCGAGAAAAGTGACTTTTGTTTTCTCTCATACTTGAACATGATAGATCTTAATGTACTTGAACGGAATCCTAAAGTACGCTACACCCATTCTTCCATTACGATCGGTCTTACACCACCCGGTCAGGCCAGGGTTTCAATTAAATGCATTATTCTTCATTCAATTAAACTCGTAGAACACTCGAGGCAAATACGAAGCCGAAAAAAAAGCAAAAGTGCGGAGTAATGTACGTGCTACAGTGGGGATTACAAGGAATCCCAACCAGTTCGTGGGTGATTAACACTTCTTAAGAGCATCTTTATCCCCTCTTCCTTCTGCGGTTCCATTTATGTATGCACCCCTATGGTATGCGATGCTGTTGTCACAATTAGCCTGCCGTACCGGTTTTGTGGTGTCCTAGAACCCCATCACCAGCATGCATGATGATGACCGGCATACGCGCAACTCTTCTGTGGCTGTGTGGTGGCATCCTCGCCGTGGGTGATATAGCCCACCCACTGCCACGTCGTCCCGCTGTTCCGGTGGTCAATTATAATTTACGAGATGGTACAATCACTATAATTAAATTTCTTACACCAGCACGGCTGGGTGGACAGTCTAGCGCGTGGTGTTGCGTTACGATGCGATCGTATGGTTCGGAAAGATCCGTCTAGATGAATGATGAATGAGTATCAAGAATCGTACAACCCCTTCAGGGGCGGGGGGATTTACTCGATTTGTGCAAAGAACATCGTGTCCAAGGGGAACGTTAATAGCGCATTAAGCTGCATGTAATGTTGGGTGATTAGCGTGTAGCTTTAGGTGTCGAAATTGACCAATAGTGAGAGACACCTCTTGCTAAATCACATTTATGGCAAAACAAATCGTGCCAATATGTCAAAACATGTCTGTAAAAGGTTAGTGTTTGCAATAAAAATCATAGTAATGCAACGAGAGCATTTTTAAAAGCAATAAATCATTAATAATTAAAACGGCATTGTAGATTAATTATCAAAATCGATAATCTACACCTCTTTATTTCGCGTACAGTTCATGTTTTCAGTCAAAATGACCAATTATTTGGCGAAAAATGTCCAACATCTTTCACACGAGCAATTTGATAGGGTTGTTTATCGAAACACCACCAACCACCGAGCAGCTGGAAGAGAAAGTTGGGACATTAGACAATTTGTCTAACCCTGTTTGAGGAGTAGGAGAGAAAAATGGTCAGTACTTGCAATCGCAATATGAGATACTATTACCCAAACACATCGGCCACCCAGACCATCGAGAGCTCATCCATATGTACACATGCACACATATTAGAAGGTAAGGATGCAAAAGCACCACACTGGACGAGGGCAAAAAAAAAGGAAACAGTACTAATGGTGTTACCTAATCTTTTTCTATCATCAATTTTAGAAAAGCATCTTGCATCCTTTCCCGTTGGGGATTTATCGGTCGATGTGTGACGATGCAAATTGTACGGTTCGGGGATGGTTTTAGGTTTTAGCTTAAACCATGCTGTTCGATGTGATCGTCTTGCTTCATTAAATTTTGACTAAGCTTTATTGGGGATTGATTTTTCCCGCAGCAGCATGGGGGAATCTTTTTAGCTAGAGGGTTTTGATTTGTGTGAGGTATTAATTATTTGGTCGTAGTTCTTTTTTTTTGGGTTGTAAATAAGTGTATCGAAACAGAGCTAATGTTAGTCGAAGTATATTTGAATGGTAAGCTGGAAAGATCTAAGTTTAAAAAATAATTCTCGAATATCTAATTAAATATTTCGAGCTCTGGCGGCAGACAGATTATTCGAATTATATTCGAGATTCTAAAACATAATCGAGGAAGAAATTTAAATGAGCAATGTTTGAGTTGTATAACTTAGAGTTTGCTTATTAGTTTAGGTTCGTACATCCTACTTGTCATTTCACCATTCTTAACCTTTTGCCTTATACTGTGTACCATTCATGATCCACCTTTTATCTAGTATAATCCCAAATATATATTCGGAGTTTGATAATTTTTAATTGTTTTATACCGGGTTTAAGTCTATTCTATTCTTGTACCTTAGCCTGTACCATTTAACCACATTATCTGAGGTGAAAATAAATGTGTCGTCCGCAATGCATACGATGAACAGGTGTGATTAAAACAATATTTTATAGACATAAAAGGGTACTACATTTCATACGTTCAATTATAAGTGAAAGATCCCATTCAAACAGCAATGGGAAAAGATGTGAAACTCCCCATCCCGACTAGCCATTGCGAATCAATATTATGATGATTTATAGCCATTACATGTAGCCGTTACGTTTCGCGATGAAAGAAATATAATCCACCCATTTGCAGAACGGCTAAGCACATCACATTTATGGAATATCAAGCTTTTGTGTTGTCCCGCCGATCGTGGTTTTGCAGACGGAAAAAAAAAACCGAAAAGAAAGGAAATCGAGGAGAAACCTTCTCTTTGGCGATTCCACCCTTTGCTCGGTTGGTCATGATCGTTTTCAAATAGATTTCGATTCCATAATTATAGCTAAACCGCACGGCTGGTATGTACCATCCGGGCGGTGAATCATTGAGCAAGTGAATCAAAGCGCTGTGTGGTGATACTCCTTCCTCTCTATTTGTCTGGTTAAAGATTTTTATGGACACTAAACGCCAAAACCATTCGCAACCTCTGACCGACTCGGCGAAGTCGACCCGAGAGTGCGGTGACGGAGGAGAATGCACTTGCGGGGAGACGTATTTTGTTTTCCCGAGGTGAAAGATTGCACACCTTTAAGTGAATGAAGCATCGAAGAACAAATTCCACACCTTTTTGTATAAATGTGCGCTTTGAAGATTTGAGCGCGATCGGGGTATGCCCCCGGGGCTGTGTCATTTCGCTTAGGCTAATGGTTGGTGGATATTCGGTGCTGCTGTGGTTGTAAAATACTGTAAAACATTTTATGGCACAGGTTGGCAGATATACAATCACACTTACGCATAATGTTACTGAACAGATCTTCCGCATAGCCTTGCGGGTCACTGAAGCCTCCAATAAGCTGTAGCTCGATGCGTCCCTCGGGATATCCGAAGGCCAGTTCCTGTACGCGTGCCACCATTGCCGATACGGCTTCGTCCGTACCGTTACCGTCCAGATGTGCCAATGCGATCGCTCCCGATCCTGGCGCGGAAAAGGAAGGAAAGAAGAAGAACGCGTGTGTAATTGATTTCTAAATAATTAAACTAAAAGCACAAAAAAAGGATATTATTCCTACCTGAATGTCTTACGACTACGATAATGCACGTGGTTGCATCATCAGATCCAATAATGTTCACATTACGATCGTGCGGAGCAACTGCGGCCATTTCGCGCTGACAAACGTACAGCAATCCCGGAGCTCCAACCTTTAATGGGGCAGATATTAAATAGAATTTCCAATAAGTCACACACAACATGAAGATCCTCCAACCACAAACCCATTACTCACCGTTTTTGTCGGTATAGAGAGAAGCTGTGTGGCTGTTTCTCGGTAGACAGGATGCTCCAGAAACAGAGCATGGGTATTAATAGGACGCTCATCCTGTATCACACCGTTCAGCACCAGCACCATCGTTGGGCAATCGTTGGTGACGTCCTGTGACGCTTTCGGTAGGCAAACACAACTATATCTCCAGGAACAAAGCTTCCTTCGTTCCGGCACTCTCGCTTCACTTCCGGTGCTGTGGTGTAGAAATCTGGAAAACGAGAAAAGAGAGAAAGTCCTTTTTGTGAGCGATTGTGATCTTGACGGATGGTGACGCTTTTATTTCTAATCTACGGCAAACAATCGCACGCGGCAGAATGACATTCGAGCGGAAAGCGGACGGTGCTGTGTTCGCACAGTTGTTTTGGATGGTTTGATTTGATGTTTTGATTAATCATTCATGCTGTTGGACATTATGGAGTGGAGTATGGAAAACCACCACACATTGAACGCAGATGATGATGATGATGATGATGATGCAAACGGAGTCACCTGCGAGGTCGACGCATCAATCCACCCCGTTTCGTGTCGAGGCGACGACATACCACACAGCTTCTCTCCAGCCATAGATCGGTTTTGACATTTTATGCTACAATGCGTCCCTCCGTTCGTGTCCTGGAGCGGACGGGGAAACACTGATGGTTGCGTCTTCGGCGCAACGCTTCACACACAGGCGGCGCACCCTTTCGAGACGATCCAAGCTGTCATATTGCGTTTTGATGCTTGATTAAATTATAGAGATTATACGCTAGATATACGGCCCGGGCGGGATACCGCAATTCAGTGATTTTTACCGCCACTGGGTAGCTTTCCCTTTCCCCCGCTAATCGTCCCCAGCCCATGTGCTGCATCTCCGGTCCGGTACAGTACCGAGGCTGAATGTGTCGCTTCACCCTGGGACTCCTGTCGATCGGAAAGCAGCCTCGCCTTTCCGTTGCGCCGACGACCGTATGATGATGGATGATTAATGATACACCAACTTCATACCAGGTACAGGCAAGCAGGCCGACGCACACGCGTTGCGGTCGGGTGGTGAGCTGATTTGAAGCATAGTTCCCGCGATCACATCCAATTGCCTATTTTCTGCGCCTTTTTTTTTGATTTTGAAAGACTGCTTGAAACCTCGGAACATTGGAACTTCCCGCAAAAGCCGCGATCGTAACTGCGACAGTAGTGTCGACTATCTTCCTTCAATGGACATCTGTAGCTAGGAATCATAATTCACCAGAGATTGTCCTCCTCTCTTCCCCCCCTTTTAAAATTTCCCCTTCCCTGATAAACACATACACGCTGCAGTTGGTTTGGTTTCGTCAAAAAGACTGCCGCCTGCCGGTATTGTGGAGACAAGCATGATCGATGCAGCGATTCCCGATCAGCGGTGGAAAAAAGAAGGTGCGTCTAATGGTTGTTCCTCTCTATGCTGTTGTAATGCCGGCTAGCATACCGAACCATGGCACCGCAGCGTCAGTCACAATGCAAACAGTGTACACATCATTACGTCGGAGTCGTCCTTCGGTCTTCTCGTTCGTAGACGATCAGATGAGTGCATTGTTGGTTTGCCGACGCAATCAACATTCTTTTTTTTTCTATTGGTTGAGCGTACCGGTAATTGCATTCATTGCCTGCAGTCCCGGAAGTATGAGGAAAACTGCAACAATGTTTTGCAGCACTGGAAAGAATTTTCGTAGCAAGTCCATTCATCGATTGATTGTTTTCATCGGACGCTTGATGCATGTGTGTAGATGATTAACAAGGGTTAGAGCACCGTGCATTGTGCCGTTTACTATGAGCATTGAGTAATGTACATATGCAAATGAATGTATTCGGAAATTACAATTAATATTTTGTCTTGTACGCATTTGTATAAATACTATTAGAATTTGATGGAAAGCTGTACTTATAAGGTAGTTATGAGCTTTTTGAACGACCAGGGACATTTGACAGGTGAAGGTTGGTTGAGTTTCTAAGATTTTAAAGCATGTCTAATTAAAATTTAGAATAAAAGACTAATTAATACTCTAAACAAGCGAACGCTTCTTCATTTGAAAGATATATTTTAGGTATTTCTAGTCCTGATATTTGGTAAAACCAGATTCATCGTCCAAGATTTATATCCAGCGTAAGAGCGTTATTGAGATATACACATTTGCAAATAATGTTTGGGACACGAGAGGAATGAGATCATTCTTCTTATTCCTTCTTATTGAATTGAAATAGCGTTGTATTACGAACATATGAACTTAAATGGTATCAAATGAATGCCCTAATGACAACTAAAACTAAAACTAAAAAATGTGGGTGATCATACATTTTAATTGCATCCTCAAAATTCTTCTTCCGTTTAAATAAGAAACACAAACTCGATCGAGAAAAGTAAATGATCAACTCGAGCAAGAATTGCAAAGGAAGACGTTATGCGTTCGGTAAATGTTTCACACACAAGAATTGGCCACAACCATTTTTCGAGAGTACCTAGCGACAACGAACCCGGTCTTCATTCCAGACAGAACTCAGCGCGGAAAGATCGCAAGCAATTAAGGCTATATTTGATTAACGGCTGCCATTTATTTCATCATCATGATCATCACCAGCTTCGAAACGTTCGTACCATTCCGCAAGGAATTGGCGGAGCAGCTCTAAGTATAGCACCGTAATTGAATAACATTTTTTGCGATATGTTGGCGACATTTGGAAATGGTTGGGATGTGTGTCGTTAAGATGCTTTAATTGTTTAATAACATTCGGGCTGATTGAGAAAGGCGAGAGGGATAGCTTTCAATGAAGCGGTTAAGTGGGAAGTATTACATCCTGAAGATTGTGTTCCCGAGTTTGGCCGATCGACAAGGGCCTTTTTGAGAAACTTATGACATTTCAAATAAACAAAGTTTATGTGAGTACGTGGAACAAATCGTCTCATCAATACTCGTAATACTTCTCAGAAACGGTACCGTAGCAATAACAGATTATCCAGAGTCGTGCATGTTGTAATTGACGTGCACTCGTAAAATGTGCAATGACGGACATGCGGTGTCCAATGACACATAAAAGTGTGGCACAGCTCGTAAAACTGATCGACTGACAGGGAAAACTCCCCCTTTGCAAGGATGTAATCGCAATTGAAGATTAATAACTGTTTTGCATATCAATTTCCCGCGCTAGCTCCATATTACATATTATACGGCCGCACTTTACGAGCGTGGGTGTGCCGAAAGTTAAATTTAATACCCCCGAAGAAGCGCTCTGGACATTGTGCCTTCAATCACTGCCGATCGAAGAACGTCCGGTTCAGCCGGCGGGCTAATCATGACCATGTCGTCATAAAGTATCAATCGTACAAAATGCTAATTACAGACGGCAAGCACTGAGTAAGTCATTATCTAAATCTTCACCACAGTCGTTACCACGTCGCGTCGGATTTCCACCAGCGGCTTGCCATTCCAGTCTCCGCGTTGCTGCTAAAGCAAGGCTTGGGAATAGTATATGGCGGTGGTGGGATGCAATGGTAAGAGCAGTTGCATTAATTCTCTGTCATCTCAGCATTCTCTTGGCGGTGCGCGTGTACTGTTGTGTAAATTTGCCCACTGACCCCGTACCTGTTGAAGGCATTGTTAGATGGAGCGTGGCGCAAGAGTGTAACCCTGCTGATGGTGATGGGGCGGTCGGTCGCCGGCAATGAAACGTGCTCATGTCAAATATCTCACTGAGCGGTACGATTGAGTGGTACGTACGTCTGAGAGGGCGAGCTGTTATCATTAATTCATTCCTCCTTCCAGTTTGAAGAGGCGTACGGTTTCTATGCTATTTGCCAGCTCGCAGGACCGTACCTAAAGTGTCGATCAAGCTCATAACTAATCGGTTGATGTAGGCAGGTACTATTTTTTTCCCCTGTTTCGTTAGTATGTCGCCAGTGACAGGCTAGACGACAATAGCTCTAGAACAAATAGTTTGCAATCGAAATTGGACAAGTGGCAGGGAGGACACGATGGAGGCAAGTGAATTGTATTGTGGTAGAAAACGAAACACGTAATGAGGTGTAGAAATTATAGGTTGTTTGGTTGGAAGACAGCCCACCCCATCGGTATACGGGGGTCCCTTCGTTTTGTGTTGAAAGTTAGACGAAAATGATATGAAAGGTATATTGTCTATCTAAAACTGGGACTAATGGTGTCTTACTACTAGGGGTTTGAGAAGCATGCTGGTTTGAGGAACGTAAGGGCAGATCCGATTGTGATGGATGGAATTAGAATGGAAAGGAATTTTTGGTTGCTAGGCACACTCGAGTAAGCTCACTGGAACTGGCTCACTCATAGTCTTAGAAACAAACTTCATTAAAGTTAAATTGATGCTTTTTTTAAGTTTTGAAAATATTATTATAATTATTACAAATTACAGTGTTATTACAGTTTTGTTAAGCTCACATATTAAGTTTTTTAACTAGGTTTTATCATAAAAAAGATTGTAGAAATGATATAATTGTAAATGCAGTAACATTAAAGTTAATCCCGTTGGGAAAAGCATATTTATTTTATATTTCCCTTTAAGCTTTCAACTTCAAGCTATTTATTACTTCAGGGATCCTAACTTGTGTAAAATTTAAGCATTTAAGTAAAGCAGTGTAAAGCATTTAAAAAATCACCATAAGTGAATAAGTTTATGAAAATGACAGCATAAAAAAAACTATGCAGATATCAAAAGACGCAAATGATGATGAAAACGATGATTTCGTTTCGTTTGCATTTAAATATAAACTTCAAAATATTGTGGTTACGTGAAAAATTGCTTTTAAATGCAACTAAAAACTTGAAACATTCGTATTTTTGTTACTATTTATTGCCTCCTGGGTTTGATAACAAAAATATAATTTACAAAATCCTATTACCAGTACAATTGTGGTAAGAACTGTTCACAAAACTTATATGAAATGGAGTGTAGAATTGCAGTCTGCCACATCCACAAGACAAATATGCGATGCGAGGAATGTAATGTCACGCGAACCCCAACAAGAACAATAATTAATAGCGGCAACACAAGACAAGCCGTTTCGTCTCGGTGTTGTTTAATGAGTGGTTGCAAATCCCATTATTAATTACCCACCGCAGTGGTGTCCGCGATACGTGACGTGAAGGCTTCGGTGAAATTAATTTAATTGTGTGAGAAATTTCATACCGAAAAACAAAAACAAAACGATCAGTTGCGTCACAACAATGGTAAATCAAAAGACAAAAATGGATTTTATAAATTGATTATCAATTTCAAAGTAAATACATACAGCAACTGAAATGTGTACATAATGTGTAAGCTACTCATGGCAATTGGGTTTGGTTAAATCCACGAAGTGAGAAATGATTTCGTTGTAGATAAACTGTTGTGACCATCTGTAGAGCGGTAGGTATGATGCAAGAAAAATGATGCTCGCGTAGGTTCGTCTGCCGGCGGCCACCTTCTTCTGTGCCAGCGCTAGCAAGCGAGTCAAATGGGAACAACTAATCCATAAATCATAAATTCTAATCAAATGACAAACACACCGTGTTGGAAGTATTGAGTAATGAGATACAAAGAGGCATTTTGCAGAAGGTGTAAAAGGTTTGTAGATGTTGCAATGGAAATATTATTTAAATAGAATTCTCTTAAAACAAATTGGGATAGTTTGCAAATACCCTTAGGGCGCTTTAATTTCTCCAACAAAGAATTCTAACTCGTCATGTGAGCCCGTCCGCCTCGGTTGAAGATTTATCGACAGAACCTGCAAACCGACGGTCATCATTATTTAAATTGATGGAACCGAACATCCACAGGGAACGCCAAGGGTTTGTCCCGCTGAGCATCAACACCACCACCACCACCAATCATTTCTCCGGCGTTGGGTCGGAACATTAGATTACATACAAAATCAACAACCCAAACAGGTAATTTCTCCAACAAAGAATTCTAACTCGTCATATGAGCCCGTCCGCCTCGGTTGAAGATTTATCGACAGAACCTGCAAACCGACGGTCATCATTATTTAAATTGATGGAACCGAACATCCACAGGGAACGCCAAGGGTTTGTCCTGCTGAGCATCACCACCACCACCAATCATTTCTCCGGCGTTGGGTTGGAACATTAGATTACATACAAAATCAACAACCCAAACAGGCACGACACGGTGAACCCGCACCGGGTTCGAAACGCGCACATCATGATCTTCGCTTCGTATTCGCGCATTTCATCGGCGAACAGATTCGTTAAGATAACTATTTTTCGCACACAGGTATGGTAATTATTCATTTCCTGAATACCATCCAAACTAGCAAATATCCCCGCAAGCGAACCGAAGGCCGGCGGGACGTACTTCATCAATCTGCCTTTTTGCGATCGCGCACAGAGGCCTCGCCGGGAAATACCCACGGCGAGATCCTCCTCAGACGCCTTCGATAAACGGTTCGACCTAGATATTCGTCGCGTCGCTTGCAAGCGAAACTAATTAAACGGTACGAATTGAACAGTTCTCAATCTATTTCATTAATCAGCCCCCGCCTGAACTGCACTTTTCGTGAGCGGGATGCCGTACTGGATAGTGTGTCTGAGGGGTCAGCAATTGAGCGACGGTTGCTGGTTGTGCTAGGCTAGAGCTAGTTACACCAGAAGGATCGAAAGATTTTGGACACGAACTAATCGTACGTGGTACGTAGGGACGCGAACAGGCGGGAGATGTGCCGGATTGGGATCTCTTCTTTATACCTTCGGTGGTGATATATCGGTCCGGTGGGATAGCCCCAACGATCGAACGATCACGATCCCGGAAGAGTTCGAGAAAGCAGACAAGAAAGTAGTGCGGATGTGAGATAAAAACGATTCTGTGCAGACGTTGCCTGTGGTCTTATGGTTAGTGTTAGAGCGTTTAGCGTTGGAGATCATGCTAACCATGATCAAGCTTGCAGATTCCGATAAACTGTTGGCATGAGTTTCAAGAATTAACGATCTAATCTGATGCGGTGGAACGGCGTAGTGTAGGTAGCTAACATTAAATTTCCTTGAAGAATTTGAACCTATGAAACCATTTTAACTATGTGTTTGAAAATCACTTGGAACACGAAGTTACACAAGGTACACGTTCTAGAGTAAGTAAAACAAAAATGCTTACATGCGCTAAATCAATCGGAGCATTCACGTTGCAAACAAAGCTGCAGCACCCGCTGCTGTACCGTACCGGCAGAAAAAATAAATAAACACAGTCGAACGATCGTAATCGGTACCAGGAAACGACGGTTCACTTCCACCCAGTACTAGCGCTGACTCACAAACACTTACGATCGGTGCAAATTTCCTTTTTTTTTTGCCTACAAAACACTTCCAATCGCATCTAATCAGTTCACTATCATCATCAACTTAATGATAAGCACACAGGAAGATATCATAAACAATAATAGTAGTAGCTTCTGTCAGAGTCTGTTTTGACACACGGCAAATTGTACAAACAGCTCGGCTTAATCGACACAGGAAAGGCAGTCGCGTTGTCTGCGCGGGGTGCGCGGAATCTTCACTACACCATGCCTCATCAAAGAATTTCCGATGAAAGTATAATCTTTTCTGAATATCTTTTCCTTTAAAACTACACTTTCCACGATCTCACAAAGCACTTCACTCATTCATCTGACGTTACACTACGCTTGGGTTTTTATGATGGAACGTCAGATGAATGAGTGAAGTGCTTTGTGAGATCGTGGAAAGTGTAGTTTTAAAGGAAAAGATATTCAGAAAAGATTATACTTTCATCGGAAATTCTTTGATGAGGCATGGTGTAGTGAAGATTCCGCGCACCCCGCGCAGACAACGCGACTGCCTTTCCTGTGTCGATTAAGCCGAGCTGTTTGTACAATTTGCCGTGTGTCAAAACAGACTCTGACAGAAGCTACTACGATTATTGTTTATGATATCTTCCTGTGTGCTTATCATTAAGTTGATGATGATAGTGAACTGATTAGATGCGATTGGAAGTGTTTTGTAGGCAAAAAAAAAAGGAAATTTGCACCGATCGTAAGTGTTTGTGAGTCAGCGCTAGTACTGGGTGGAAGTGAACCGTCGTTTCCTGGTACCGATTACGATCGTTCGACTGTGTTTATTTATTTTTTCTGCCGGTACGGTACAGCAGCGGGTGCTGCAGCTTTGTTTGCAACGTGAATGCTCCGATTGATTTAGCGCATGTAAGCATTTTTGTTTCACTTACTCTATAACGTGTACCTTGTGTAACTTCGTGTTCCAAGCGATTTTCAAACACATAGTTAAAATGGTTTCATAAGTTAAAATTCTTGAAGGAAATCTAATGTTAGCTACCTACACTACGCCGTTACACCGCATCAGATTAGATCGTTAATTCTTGAAGCTCATGCCAACAGTTTATCGGAATCTCCAGGCTCGATCATGGTTAGCATGATCTCCAACGCTAAACGCTCTAACACTAACCATAAGACCACAGGCAACGTCTGCACAGAATCGCTTTTATCTCACATCCGCACTACTTTCTTGTCTGCTTTCTCGAACTCTTCCGGGATCGTGATCGTTCGATCGTTGGGGCTATCCCACCGGACCGATATATCACCACCGAAGGTATAAAGAAGGGATCCCAATCCGGCACATCTCCCGCCTGCTCTCGTCCCTACGTACCACGTACGATTAGTTCGTGTCCAAAATCTTTCGATCCTTCTGGTGTAACTAGCTCTAGCCTAGCACAGCCAGCAACCAGCGCTCAATTGCTGACCCCTCAGACACACTATCCAGTACGGCATCCCGCTCACGAAAAGTGCAGCTCAGGCGGGGACTGATTAATGAAATAGATTGAGAACTGTTCAATTCGTACCGTTTAATTAGTTTCGCTTGCAAGCGACGCGGCGAATATCTAGGTCGAACCGTTTATCGAAGGCGTCTGAGGAGGATCTCGCCGTGGGTATTTCCCGGCGAGGCCTCTGTGCGCGATCGCAAAAAGGCAGATTGATGAAGTACGTCCCGCCGGCCTTCGGTTCGCTTGCGGGGATATTTGCTAGTTTGGATGGTATTCAGGAAATGAATAATTACCATACCTGTGTGCGAAAAAAAAGTTATCTTAACGAATCTGTTCGCCGATGAAATGCGCGAATACGAAGCGAAGATCATGATGCGCGCGTTTCGAACCCGGTGCGGGTTCACCGTGTCGTGCCTGTTTGGGTTGTTGATTTTGTATGTAATCTAATGTTCCAACCCAACGCCGGAGAAATGATTGGTGGTGGTGGTGGTGTTGATGCTCAGCGGGACAAACCCTTGGCGTTCCCTGTGGATGTTCGGTTCCATCAATTTAAATAATGATGACCGTCGGTTTGCAGGTTCTGTCGATAAATCTTCAACCGAGGCGGACGGGCTCATATGACGAGTTAGAATTCTTTGTTGGAGAAATTAAAGCGCCCTAAGGGTATTTGCAAACTATCCCAATTTGTTTTAAGAGAACTCTATTTAAATAATATTTCCATTGCAACATCTACAAACCTTTACATCCTCTGCAAAAAGGCTCTTTGTATCTCATTACTCAATACTTCCAACACGGTGTGTTTGTCATTTGATTCGAATTTATGATTTGGCGTAGTGTAGGTAGCTAACATTAAATTTCCTTGAAGAATTTGAACCTATGAAACCATTTTAACTATGTGTTTGAAAATCACTTGGAACACGAAGTTACACAAGGTACACGTTATAGAGTAAGTGAAACAAAAATGCTTACATGCGCTAAATCAATCGGAGCATTCACGTTGCAAACAAAGCTGCAGCACCCGCTGCTGTACCGTACCGGCAGAAAAAATAAATAAACACAGTCGAACGATCGTAATCGGTACCAGGAAACGGCGGTTCACTTCCACCCAGTACTAGCGCTGACTCACAAACACTCACGATCGGTGCAAATTTCCTTTTTTTTTTGCCTACAAAACACTTCCAATCGCATCTAATCAGTTCACTATCATCATCAACTTAATGATAAGCACACAGGAAGATATCATAAACAATAATAGTAGTAGCTTCTGTCAGAGTCTGTTTTGACACACGGCAAATTGTACAAACAGCTCGGCTTAATCGACACAGGAAAGGCAGTCGCGTTGTCTGCGCGGGGTGCGCGGAATCTTCACTACACCATGCCTCATCAAAGAATTTCCGATGAAAGTATAATCTTTTCTGAATATCTTTTCCTTTAAAACTACACTTTCCACGATCTCACAAAGCACTTCACTCATTCATCTGACGTTACACTACGCTTGGGTTTTTATGATGGAACGTTTTTTTTTCTTGTTGCTTCTGTTACGAAAGCGAATGAGGACGAGCGCAAGTCCAAGATGTTAACCCGAGCGATGTTGTGGGATGACTGAGCGAAAGCTGGGAAGTTACAGTTCGCTCCACGGGCGGACAGATGTGATGTGATGCTGTTGAGCGTTGCGTTGCTTCGGATTGATACACGATTCTCCACCACCACTCTCGATTCTCGGCGAGCGTACGTACCCGTAACTGCTAGGTAAGACTCAGCTGACTGTGGACCGGTTACGCTCGGGGAAGGGATGATCAGCATTTAACGGTACGGTACGGATTTCAGTAGATTTGCAGCATTATCGGTCTGGAAAGAGGAAGAAATAGAAATAAACATAAGAATTAATACTTTTGTAAAAATAATATAAGAGGTACATAAAATATTGTTCAATTTTGATAATATGTTGTTTGTGTTGACTATATGGTAAGTTTTAGGCAAGCAATCACCTAGTAGGATATTCAATCAACAAGAAAGAATTGTTGTAATTCCTGATGAATTAAATAGTTAATATTTTACTTTTTTTCTTGAAAATATAAAACATTTTGAAAAGACGTTTGAATGGTGAAATGAGTTCCTGAGGAAAAACGGTCATCATTCATTAAGTATTTAAAATTCTTTGCACCCTGTTAACTACAAAGTTTAAAGAGGTAATCTTTATCATATAAAGAGAGCTTCAAATCTTTAAACGATAAAAACCAAAGATAAAAGGTAAGATAATATAGAGTAACTGAGTTGAACTAGCAATGTTTCTGGGCATTTTTGGCAGAGTCGTGTTACGTTGTTATCGTGTCCAGTTCCATCTGTATATTGTCTTCTGTATTCAGAGCAGGGATCATACATAACTGGACGATTACTAGTTCATCTTCAAAACCTTGTAAAAAAAGGTTAGAATTTTTCGACTTTCACATAAATGAGAGCTGATTGGTTTGCTTTTAGAATAAATTATTTAGTTGTTGTTCATTTAATTAATTGTACTTTAGTAATTATTGTTCAAATCTATTTATTTAAAACATCCATCGCACAGGTTACAAATAAACAGTAGGATCCCATAAATCAAAAATTTAAGTTTGTATTTTTCCACTGATTGCACCAAGATTTGTTTATTGGCTGGCCGATGACCAAGAAATAAAAAAAAAGACATTTTTACATTTTTATTTCACCTTACGTTGTATTGTTGCAACTTTATGAAAGACACACACACACACACACACACACACACACACACACACACACACACACACACACACACACACTACCAACATGTGTCCCCCCGCGAGTAGATTACGAATTCGTCTGATCGTAACCTTCTCGCGGTCCTTAAAATTCAAACTCCCCTCCCCTGTTTCCCGGAACCTTTTTCCACGAAATTATTGATAAGCCACGAACGGCGATGAGCACACGCGGACACACACGTTATCAAAGACGCAACCACAGCAGAAGAACAGAAACAGAGTAGTACCGCGCGCTAATGAAACGATCAAGTGCGATCGCGTCAGTTTGCTCATCCCATGATGCTCATATCGCGCGCCCTGTTTATGTTTTGAGCAATCCCGAACGAAGGAGCTGTCAAACTTTCCCGGTGCGACTAATCTCCACGTGCCTCCGCGTTGGAAGGCGAGTGTGTACGTGTGTGAGCACATGTGCGCCTGTTATCTTATCACCAGCACCGTGCAGGGATGCGATTGGACCGAACGGGGTTGGCCAATCAAGTTAGGTGTCCGGATGGAACCGGGGACTGGGGCAGAACACACACAAAAAAACAAACACTGGCGCCATCACTCGATCAATTCAGGAAGCTGGACGATTCTGCACCGAGGGATGGTCCGCAATGATAAAGTTGAGCGATAACAGCACCGTACGGACGAGCGAAAGTTGTTTGGTGATAGCGTTATTATGTTATTTTGTCTAATTCGCAACCGTTTTATCAACGTTCTGTAGTATGTTCTAGATAGATGACTTAGGTCCTCAGCCCACAAGCCTCATGCATGTGTGTGTCCTCGCAAGAGGCAGATGTTCTCGTCTACTTGTCAACTAGGCACACGACATCGAGCTCTTGTCGAGCGTTCGTCGTGTCCATTAACAGAGCATTTCAAAGTACCACGGAACGTTATGGAGTGACCACAGTCGATGTACGAAGACTCGTTGAGTTTGAGCGACTCGGGCGGCAGACGAGTACCGGGCTACATATTTGATTAATATATTCGTTCCGTTTTGCGAAGGGCGGTGGTAAAGCGTCTTAAGTTACACATACACACACAGTCTCGACTTGCACCAGAGTTAATTAAACATTACGGCGGTAAAATTGAAAATGGAATTCATTAGAATACATTATCGGGTTACGAAGACTAGGATATGTCGATTGATGCCGATTTTCGATTTTGGAACTGGACACCAACAACGGTCAGGTGGCAGAGTGTGCCGGACGCCGAAGTCCTTCTACCGTAGAGCATTCGCCGTAGAAACGAACGGCGAACGGTAACAGGAGAATTAACAGAAGCACACGGTATGCATTTCATTTGCAAAATCATGTGTGCTCGTGTGGGGATTCGTGATTGTTCTATGTTTGCTGTCAGCTTGTTGTCAGCTTGATGGTTGGGTGGTTGGGCACGATTCGGGGACATGGTTAAAAATCACTCTATAATGACTTATGGACCGACAACTGGACATGCCGTTTCCGTGGGAGAGAATATTTGCAGCTACGAGAGCAGGCTTATCGCTTTTGTTTGCTTGAAAAAAGAAAAAAACATCTAGCTTTCTTTTTTGAGCCCGATTTCCTTTATGTAAGGTGCAAAATATTGATAACACTCATTGTATTTTGTGAACCGATTCCACAGTGCGTAACATAATTATACAACAAAAACTGTTAGCAATCAAACAAAATTTTAAATAAATTGACAAAAAAGTGTATTTGATAAAGGAAAATTGTAGTTGTTTCATAAAATTTTGGCAATTTTTTGTAAAAAAAGAGGTCTTTGATAACCCGAGCCAGTTTTTTTGTATGTATTTTATGGTTTTGCGACTGAAATCAACATTTTATGTACTTGTCAAGGGTTATATAGACATTCACACAATATTTTGCACATTTATTCCTTCAAAAATGTTGCAAGTTGGTGACGCGATTTGCAATCTGATAAGATAAAATGTTTGTTGTCAATCTTATACCTCAGAACCAGTTTCGTTTGTTATTCATCGTTTAATATGTCATCGATCCCCAGGTGCAAAAAAATAAGTGAAATGAGCGCATTAACAGTGCTAAGTAGAACTGCTAAGTAGTAGTAAGTAGTAGTAGTAATTAGTGTTATCCTTCTAGTCAATAATTTGTATTAAATTCCTTATTGTAAAGATATTTAAGCGCTATGGAAATAGCAAGCTATAAACAGCTTTATAGCATCCTATAAAGTCCAACTTTTTTTTAAAATAAAGTATTGTAGGTGTTTAACTCTTTGAAAACATTAACGTATAGTGAATATTGGGACTTGATAGTAAGAGTTCCAACATAACATAACTGAATAATGTAACACATCTATTGCGCTATATAAAAAGCACATTCCTATGCATTCACTGTCAATTAGTTCAACTGCTATTCGCTTTATTTATGGTTTTAGTACGGCTGATCTCGTCAAACCGTGCAACAGCACTAGGGAATGCAATAAAAATGCATCTAACTGTACCGCTTGTAAAGTGTGGTGATAAAAATCGATGCATTCGATGCTATTTATCCTAATTCTCCGCCCAAGAGCTGATCTGCGTTCACCTCGGCCAATACCATACCCATACTGGTGCCATAATGATTCATCCGAACACATCCACCGGTAACAGAGTTTCGAAAACAAAACAAAAAACCATAAAAGACACACGGACATGCATCACATTTACCACGCCGGTAAGGTTACACTTCCTTCACCCAATTACGGCTATGAGACGGCAAAAGCCCGGTCCTTCCACGGGTATTGTGCGCTACGTGCGCACGTTGTTGTTTGCTTCTCATGTTTATAATTTTATGATTTCACGTAATAATAGTAATGATTATAAAAAAATGATTCCAACAGAGAAGGAAGGGAGAACCTGTGCGCGATCGTGTCCACCGCTATGGAGCGACCCATCTTCGCTGCACTGTGGATACCCGATTCTTCCAGCTTAAAACTGAGGCTGAGTTCTGGTAAATAGAGAAAGAACACTACTTACTCCTTCGTTTTCTTTTCTTTCTTTTCTTTCTTTTCTACCTTCAAACGGTGCTTTACACTGCCCAGCCGAGTGCCTACGACAGCATGTTTTATGACCATGCGAAATGTGAGCCACGGCCCATAGTGGGGTCCGCGTACGGGCAATGAAATATCATTTACTTTGCGCGCATTATTATCGTCTGCCGCGAGAGTGGTTTTTGCTTCTTTTCCTACGTTTTCCACCTTTGCATCTCACCACCGTCACCCTTCCCCTTATGCCTTATGCACCCACCCTACCCCAACGTATCCAGCTAAATGAGTTCCTCTTCTTGGTGTGAAGTGCAGCGAATGCGCTGTGGATCGGACCGTGGTTGGGTCGTTCGGTTTTATGCGCATCGCTGTAATCTTCTGTCAGCCAGCCGGCCGTACGCGCAAAAGCAACCCGCGTTTTTTTGTTGTTTCTGTCCGTGGGATAGTGCGAATCGGTTTCTGTGTGTGTGTCCCATTGCACCGGAAGGTACAACCACGTGCGCACGCGGGATGGGACTATAGTATCGCGGCACAACGATCTTTTGCTGATCGGCTTTTGTGTTTTGCGAAAATAACCGTCAAAAGTACAAAGCTCTAAAGATAGCCTTACGCGCCCGAAATGGAAGGGACGGTTTTGTGGAGGAAACGTTCGTTGGCACGAAAGCACGTAACCGCACAGCTCTGATGCTGCTATACGTCATCATCGTCCGTCTTTTGGAGGGAAGTTGATGGTTACTTCCTTTTTTTCCACTAAGGTTTGCGCTGGATAGGCGCTACAGAATGGTTTACAGTGAGCGTATTGCTTTTAACCACATTAATCATGGCACTAACATATTGTACTGTGTGTTTAACATCATAAATTAATCACAGACTAAGGAAGACAATAGTTTAGTTTGAAAATGTAGTACCGATGACTAAAAAGTCATAAAGAGTCATTTTCTTAACGTTTGCTGAAGATTTTTGATAAAAAGGAAGGAAAAAAAATAAATTAAAATAAACAATTAAATACACAAATAATAGAAAATAATACACAAAGTATAAAGAGAGGAAAAAAAATTAGAAAAATAGAAAAAAACCAGAAAACTAATAAACAAGTAACCTAGTTAGTCAAAATATTGGAAAAATACACAATAAAACTAATGAATAAATCGCAACAAATACTACAATTAAATTTTATAAAAAATAATTTACATAAATACTCAAGGAGAAAAAATCTTCTGATTATTTATAGAAAAAAAACAATAGCAAACAAAATTTAAAAAAAGGAAAATAAACCTCACATAAAAACAAAACAGTGACAATACGGCGCCTAGTAATCACATTGGAAAATAAATTAATGAAATAAAAGTAAAACAAACAAAACAAGAATGGTTAATAGGTAAAAAAGCAATTAAACATAAAAACATAAAAACTAAACAGTGACAATACGGCGCCTAGTAGTCATATTGGAAAATAAAATATATAAACAAAAGTAAAACAAAACAACAAGAATGGTTAATATGAAAAATAGCAATTAAAAATGTTCACAAACATTAAATTATAATTTACAATGCAACAACACTAAATAACAAACATAAGAACACATTCAGAATTAAGGAAAAGTACGACAGTAAGAAGTACCTACTGAATAATGGTAGTAAAATGAATTGGTAAACCTTTTCATTACACATTACAAAGTGTAAAATATGCTAACAAAAGCTTTATGCACCCATTCTGCCCATTGCATAATGAAATTAGTTGTAGCGAATCAGCGAATAAAGCAAAGAAAACATTTGTAAACAAGCTTCCCAGTAACATTGATGACTTTTTCAAGGGCGAACGCATCAGTTGGCACCGACCTGTGGTACAGCAGACATGGGTACAGATTTCATCAGTCTTATTGGTTGTTTCGCTTCTATGCTTAAATCTACCACGAGCCGCACCAGCACGAATGAGTTCAAAAATCAAAACAAACCCGCCGGAGATAACTGCGCCGGGCAGCAGCATGAGTTTTGTTGGTGTTGTTTTGCTTGCTGCGAAAAAAAACCGCCATAAATTTACCAAACCCGTCGACGGTTCAGTTGGTTCGGATGGCGCATAATGGGTGTGGGGAGGTTAAGAAAGAAAGAAAGAAAGAATGAAAAAAAAAATTAACGAACTAATTATATGATACTGCTCCGGCATCTGGCAAGGGATAACCGTAAAGAATGAAAATGAAACAATTTCCTATCGTATTGCACCAGGTCAGCAAATGGTGTTGCCGGTTCTAGAGCGCACTTTCACACGCCTTCATTCGGCTCAGGCCGGGGTGGATGAGATGGTTAGAAGTTATAGTTCATACCAGCTTTGTACTGCCACTGCCAGCAGAAGCCGTTTCGCCGGCTTACGGATCGTATACTGTAATGGGTATAGCCTGAGACTCACGTATGATAATATCGGAAGGATTTTTCCTGTCAAACCATTTTCCATCGCTAGTCCTAAGCACTGGAGAGAAAGCTCCTTTCTTGTGTTGTGAGAAAAACACGCCCGACTAGAGCGCACAAAAAAGCAAGATAAATCTGCCGAGACAAACCCTTTTCCCAAGAGTCACAGCTTTTTATGCACAATTTGTACGAGCAACTCGTGAGAAATGTCGCAAATTTTAATCAACCGTAACATCACGTACATCTAAATTCTAGCTGACACTTCCGACACCATACCGTTGCGCTTTGCACGAGTTGAGGGTCAGTACGGTACGGTAAATGGTGCATGAAAACACGCCGACATTATAATGTGGTCGATTTTGTCATTGCGAATGATTCAATTTAAATAATGGTCACATTTGTTCGACAACATCAAACCGGTGGTTCGTAATGGTTCACTAGCGAGTGAATCGCACGGACATTTTGGTAGCTTATAGCATGGTCAGAGGTTTTTTCTTCTATTTTTACTGTACTCGATTTCGATGTTCGGCTATCAATATCGAAGAAACATGTCTGACCACAAGAACACGTAATGCTTTGCATTTATATTTGGCATCTTCAGATGTTCGTGCTTTTTAGATGTTTTTGGCAAATGTAGCAAGTCAAGTAATATTTTTTGTCAAAGAAATTTTAACTTCAGTACATTTTCTGAAATATGTACATTATTGGTGCCGGCTACATAATGAAATAGCGGAAAGAGTCTACATTTAAAGATGGATTAGATCAAGATCAGGCAACCATATACTCACTCTCTGGTAGTTTTAGTTTTAGACAATCATTAAGGTGTCAGAATCATATAGACAAACAAGAAGATACTTAACGAAAAGACCTTTTGTATATAAAATCACCGTTTTTGCTTGGTTTGTTCGGATCAAGATTGCTGTGCAGTGTGATTGTTTTAATTTCAATTTGAAGCACTGATAAAATTGATGCCATAATTGCAAAATTGATTCACATGTGATAATATAAAAGTGAACTCTATTGCTCTATGCTGAGAACTGAAATACGTTATCAGGCGTTACAACCGCTTCGCGGTCTTGGTCTGCTGAAACAATCCTCGATACCGCTCACGGTCTAGCGCCGTCGTCTGCCAATCCATTATCCCGGCCGTTCTGGCGGACGCATCAACGCCATCACTAAATCTCAATTTGGGCCTACCACTCCTCCTCTGTCCATGTGGACGACCTAAAAGGACTTTACGGGCTGGATCGTCCGGTGCCATTCTCATGACATGACCAGCCCACCGGAGCCTGGCGAGCCTAATTCGCTGCACGATGGTGAGTTCACCGTACAGCTCGTAGAGCTCGTCATTGTAGCGGCTCCTCCATTGTCCTTCCACACATACGGGGCCAAAAATCCTTCTGAGCATCTTCCTCTCGAACGCGGCTAAGAGGGTTTCGTCAGTTTTGGACAACGTCCATGTCTCAGAGGCGTATGTGAGTACTGGGACTATAAAGGTTCTGCACAGTCCCAGCTTCTATGACCGGATGGCAGCCAGCACCCTTGCGCGCAATTCAACTTCTATGTTGTTATCGGTGCTGACTTTTGACTTTTGAAATAGAGTTCTGTAAAACTATATTTAAGATTGTCAGTGGCTTATGGATTGATTTCGGTCGAATACACAAAAATTCGTGTTTAAAAAATAAGCTTCAAGTGATTCGGGTGGTCCGGTGGAATATACGATAGCGGCACCGGTCTCCACACGGTCTCCTCGTGCGCAGGACTAACTATCTAGCTACAGGCAAAACCAAGTCATGGAAAGCAAGACATAGCAGGCCTAGACCTGTTGAGGTTGACCTCAACAGCTGGACCGCAATGACGCTGGTACACATTTTCTGTCTCCGTAGTAGAAGATTAATTATTACCAGCTCTGGCATCTAGCATGCACACGACAGGAAAAAAAATACAGAGGTGCATATAACATAAGCTTTGTTTGTATACAATAGGACCCATATCAATTGGAGATGATGATGGAGACGAAAAAGTTGGAATCAACCTCATTTTAGCTGAGTGATTTTTAAATAAGCTGTTTGTGATCTTATGTGTGTCACTTTTGACCTATTATCTGAGTATTAAATCATGTCAGGATCTGGATTTGCCGACCTGATATATTATAAAAGAAAAACTAGTATTGAGAGATACAAAGCCTATTACATTAGCAGCAGACCAAGCAGCAGCGTTCTATGCGTAAGCCTTCCATATTATATTTCTGAGGCTATGTACGTAAATGAAAGCTTGGGCCTCATTCTAACTAGCACATTTGTACAATGTTGTACAATGTGTCTCTTTCATGAATAACAACATTTACTGAATGACAACATACAACCATGTGGTAAACACAAATTATATCAGTATGAAACATCATAAAATGTCTTTGGTTTTGACGCAGATGATGATTTCTCCAAGAAAACTCTAGATTTTTATGCGAGAGAGAGAGCTTCATATTTTGAAGTAAACGAATCCTTAACCCATTACTGACCAGCACTGTTTCTTAAAGCTTTTCTTTTTTTTATACTTAGCTGGTTGTCTCACAATAAACTGCTACACTTGATGGATTAAGAATGTGTTTTGAGTCACTGTCACTCATCTGTAAGTTTTGTTGGTTTTGTATCTGCTTAAAGTAAACAAAGTTTGAGATAAATGGTGTAAGAAATGTTTTCATCGAAACTTTTAATTTTTTTTCTCATAATAAGGTGTCTCATCATTAAGGTGTCTGAATTCTTCAAATTTGTGGAAAAAAACGTTGAAAAACGAGTGTGTAAATAGAATGTAGCAAAAACAAAAATTACGAAAGCAGATTGATCAAAACTTTGATTCAACAACTACGATATTTTTTCTAAAAGATGAGGTAGATTCCAATGCTCAGCTGTACAATCAATTATTTGCTAAGATAAGCAAGGATCGATTGCATGCAGATCAAGCCTCGAAGTCATCGAAAGATAGTTTTAAAGGGAAAAATTATTACGTCTACAGTTACTGATACTGATAATGTATTTGTCCAACTTAAGGGATAACATATGAGAGAAATTTCAAGTTTTATAGGACATAAAAAATATGTCTTTCCCTCCCGTTTGGTGGCATGCTTAGGTGGACTTCAAAGTTTCATGTCATTTGGATTAGTTTTTCAAGATCAAATGATAGTTTAATGTAAAGATATGTAGTGGTCCAGTGGCCGAGGCGATCACTGGGCAGGGTTGAGGATAGAATCTCATCCGGGCAGTTTCCCGAACTGACTGTGCAAGTACCTGCTATCAAAAAGTACCTGCTATAATTAGTTGTCCGGCATGATATAGCAGATCGTTAAGCTCAGAAGAAGAATGTAGAATGCAAACTACGAAAGCTCTCCCTCTATAAATGCAAAGCAATAAATAATACTACCCATTAGGAATACAATATTAATTAAATTGCATTCACAAGCAATAAATAAATCTTGCTCCAGGAATGACGTCAATAAATAACTTTTAATTTAAACCAATCAGGTGTCATTATTGGTACACATCATAGGTTGTCACAGCGTCCATCAAACGTGTGCTATCAGCTCCACTTTGACAACTCCTACTGAGATCCGTAGATGATCAAACACCGTGTAACAGGCTCGTCACAAGTTCTGCAAATAAAATTCTTCCCCATGTTGTGGAATGTGTCGTAAATGTGATCTATAAAATAGGGGCAAAAAGGCGCTTCACAATGAAACTGCACTGTTCCAGGTTTTGAAGTGTCCGGAACACAGCCCCGATGGCCATAAGGAAGGTACAGCTGCAACGGCAACACAAAAAAAACAAGGTCAGTTCGGTTCGATTTTCTACGCTATTTCGCTTTGGGGATTCGCTGCCTCCACACACAACACAACCAGGAAGTCTAAAGCGATCGGCTGGAGGATCGCCAAGTTAGGATCGTCGGGCGTACGGGCGCATAAAACTAAATGGAACGGAACGGAACGACGATCCTGTGTGCCACAAACAGGGCTGGCACGCTGGCAAAACATCTTCGTGTGGCGCTTGCTGCGAATAAGCTGCGGATCATCTGGTGCAGCAGCGTATGGGAGCAAGAATTAAATTCGTACCATTAAAAGCCAGCCCTCCCCACCCCGTTAGCTGTGGAGGAGTAGTCTGGGTTGGTGGTAGCAGGCAACTTAAGGTCCAGACTGATCTGACATCGATAGCACAGCCCGGGCGCAATGGGGCTCGAACTCGATCCAGTGCAACAACAATAAGAAGCACGTACCCATCGTTTCGGACGCGATAAAGTATCGCACTCTTCACTGTACCCGTGAGTCTAGGAATTGGGGAGGTTCGAAACGTTCTTGCTCTAGCGGGCAGCAGTCCTGGGAGCGTTTGTGCTGCACACGCGGTCATCGTTCGGGGCGCTCAAGGCTCCAAAGTGGGCAAAAGTAGGAGCTATGTTTTGTGTTTCTTTTTGTGGTTTTGTCTTATCGCACTGTGTACCGGCGGGAGTTGCACACAAAAACCTGGCCGGCCGGACGATCGCGAACGTCCGACGCGCATCGTTCCAACGGCGAACGACGACGACACGCTAAAACGGTAACCGTGGTTTTGTTGCTGCGGTGGTACAAGATTGCCAGCCTAAGATTAATTGCGAATATATATTTCACTGCACCGTGAGGCCCGGGCTTTATTGCACCGCGCAGTCGCTAGTCGGTGAGCGCAGCGCACAGCTAGGCGAACCCCCGGGAGTGAGGGTGAGCTTGACTAATTTTTATAATACTATTAGTTATTTCCATTATTTTGCTTTGCGAAGCCGTCTTTCTGCTGTCCCTTTTGTGGACTTGTTGTTCCCTCGTGTTCCCCTTTTTGCTATTATAAATTATCAAATTAAGAAAATGATTCCGTTTGAAGTGTTTAATCAAACCGGGGGGAAACCGTCCGTCGAGCGGGTTTTTGTGCCGGTTTTAGCTGTTTTATAGAAAATCCGCAAACTAATGTTACGCGCAACACGGCTAACCTTCCCATAAATCGTTTGATGTGGACAAAAACAATAACAAGCGTTTGCGGCTCGCATCGAGATTAGAAAAAGAAGCGCTACCAAATTCAACAGCTCACCGGTTTGTCACCGGTTACAGTAGGAAAACACTTCAGTTTACTAGTAGCTGTTTGCTGTTTAACTGTGTCTTCGTCTTCGAGTATGCGTCCCCATCCGCTGGGCATAAATTCGGTGCAACAAGAGCCACCACTTGGGAGTTGGGGAATACAACGCAAGCCAACGAAGACGGTGTGCACATTACACATTCTTGCCGGTGCGGTGAGAGATGCACGGTGATGTGTTTTATTTTATGATCCCATATCCCGGCCTATTCCGGCCCGGTGGAATGGATAACACACACACAGCAAACCAAACCAACCAAACGCTCAAGTGTTTTGCGGCTCCATAATGGTACTTACGAGCGAAGGGAATGGGCGAAGAAAAAGCATACGAAGATGGATATACCTTTGGCAAGTGTCGCGCCGTGCTGCAGATAAGCACCGGCGATGTTGGAGTAACGAAAAATGGGAAAGGAAAAGAAGTCAAAATGAAGCTTTTCTCGCTTGGCGCCGCATTGAAATTTCTTGCACTGGTGGTTCAAACTAAACTCGAACTTATGAAAACTTTGACTGAACAGATGAAAAAATAAGCTACTTCAACTACTAATGGAAGAGAAAATAAATTAGGCGTATAATTTTTAGTTAATTAACATTAAAAGGAAATAAAAATAAAATTAAATAACAACAAAGAAGGTAAAAATATTGTTTGAAGGTCTTGCTGTTAATGTTATTGGAGAATGCGGAGAGTTTGCAGAATAAATTTTGTTACGAAAACGAATGAAATGAGTTCTGTACCAACAAAGACGTAGCACAATAAAGAGTTAAATAAATACTAAACGAAATACTAAAACTAAAATTAAAAAGATTACGAAACAATGTAAAAATGAAAATAAGTAATGTAATTGAACTTAATACATTAAAAAAGCTATATCTTATTGCACAGAATTAAGTTTGATTTCACAAAATTTAAGAAGGATTTTGATGCTAGTTACCCTATTTTAAGGATTCTCTATAATCCAATTTATTTATCTCAGCCTTCAATACATCTTGTGGAAAATATAAAGAACATATTAAGAAAAGGAATTTGAAATTACTAATAATGAAGTTATTGTATAATATTATAAACTAAATAAATAAATAAAATACATCATATATAATAATAAAATGAACTGATAACAGTTGATAAGGAAAATAAATGAATACAAAAAATAGAGACCACAATGAACGAAATACATTCCCAATTGGACAACCGAATAAGACCTCCAAATTTTACAAAAATGTAAAAGTAAGGTTATTTTGGGGCGGTCGGATGGTCGGGTACGATAGCGGCGCCTCTCTTCACACGGCAGGACCGGATTTCGAATCTCGTCGGATCGCCTCGCCGTACACAGGACTGACTATTTTGCTACGGGCAAAACCAAGTCATAGAAAGCTAGAAATAGCAGGCTAAGACCTTCTGAGGTTGTAGAGCCAGAGAAGAAGGTTATTTTAACTTAGTAAACTTGGTAGAAATTGCATCAATGGATCAATTGATTTTGATTCACGATTTAAAGATAACCAACGTTAGGCACTAACATAAGCCATTCATCAAACAAATAAACAATTTTATTTATTGTCTTTGGCATCTCGTGCATTTAGTCACTTTTAGACATTAATACCGACTAACTTGGCTATTACGAAAGTTACCTTTTTGATGGGGCAAAGTTTTTGGACTTTGGTAGTGTTTTGACGAATGAAACTGTACATAGGAAGTTGATATGTTTGTGACAGCTAATACCTATTGTAAGTATAAATAGCAGTAGCTCCAAAAAAATTATATTAGGCTGGTTTTATTGTTGCGTCTGTCACTGTAAGAATGATTGAATGATTTGTGCAAATTTATCAGAACATAATTATATATAGCATTGAATAAAGAACCATTTTATAAAATTTGCAAAATAAATAAGGTTCCATCTCTAATACCTAAGACTTTAAATATCTTGTTGATAATATTGATCTGATTTTCATCTCTTTTCTGCTATTGTGTAACTCATTCTCTGGCATCTACTGCAATTCTCCCTCTGCTGCAACTTGCATTACACCGCCAAAAGAAGCGCCTTTCTGTAATGCAATTAGCTCAAAGAATTTTCGCCGAACTGCTGTCAAAAGTTATCGGCTATTAACTTCACACACAAATCATCTGCACTGCACTCAGTCTCCCGTCATCATCCAGGGCCCGTGTTTTGTTGGGATACAAACAGTCCAACACCAGCCACGGCCCCCATTCGCCTCCAGGGTGATAGACGGCGCGAAGCAAAACCGCATCCACATCTCTCCTCCGTCAACCGAGGCGCAATGGAGGCGATTTAATGTTTCTGCGCCTGAAATGGGGGGGACTTTACGTTTCGTTTCATTTCGTTTCCACCGATGCTACGGGTTACGGGTTACCGGAGTGTGTGTTGTTGTTTTACTTTGCTGCCGTTGTTGTGGCCTTTTCTTCTCCGGCAAGCAGTTTGTAGCTGGGCAAGAAGCGTGGCGTACGGCGAACTTGTTACTTCTTCAGCTGTTCTGCTGTTGTACCACGCGGTTTCAGCCCACACCCGGTTCAAACCCATTTTCCCCTGGCCACTACCATCGGGATCTTTAAAACGGACGGAACGTTACCCTAGCGAACGCTGGAGAAGTAGCGATCGGTGCAGCTTCCTAGAGCTTTTTCTACAAAGACGACAAATAGCAGCGATCCGGACGACGCAGTTCAAGATCAGCGTAAGCCACCGATATAAGACACCGCACACAAACACACACACACCTCTGGAACAGACGACTCGGCAGCGACTCCGGAATATGTTAAATATTATTTACTCTTGCCTTCCTGGCCGAGGCAAAAACGGCGCGCAAGGAAGATTATTATCGTTCACCGGCGGGAAGGTGGCTTTTGTAAGTATACATTCTCTTCCCGCTCTCCTCTGGGCCGGGTTTTGTTTCCTTCACGCTCTGTTCATTCGGTTTCCGCCGGCCTAACAAGACGGTGAGTTTTATTTTTCATCTCAAGTTGGTTTGCGCCCTTGTTTTTGTTCGTTCAATACTGCGAGGCCGAAGCGAAGGAATACTAAACTCGTATCTAGCCGCATTCGGTGCCACAGAACTGTACGATGGGGAGGTTCCCGCTAGGAGTTGCCAATGAGAAGCTAAATATGATGATGAACACAACCTTCTAAAGGGAATGATTCATTGTAAATGCAGAGCTAAGTATATGGTGCACAGTGAAATATATTGCAGTCATGAGCATTTTTGCTTCCAGTTCATCTAAAGCTGTAGCATTGATGGAATATCAACTTTTCTCATGATAAATCGTCAAAAATGTTATACATTTCTTGAAGTTCTTGTGAAAATGACGACATATTGCGTATTATTCGTGCATCAGATGTTTAAATAAGCTCGTTAGGGTTGCATCAGTAAAGTAATACATATTATAATCACGACTTTAACTTAATCGAAAATGTCCAGTACACTCCAAGACAACAATTTATTACCTATTCAAATGTGTAATTAAAAGTAATGTATTATAAAAATAAAGTAACCATTAACACTCACTAAAAGATGTCTCCTGACGATGTTCACCGTAAACCGTGTGCACCATTAACTAGAATTGTTCGGAAGCTACCGGCACTGGGCAACAAAGTATGCAAATCACCATTACGTTCAATGCTTTATGCCCTACTTAGTACGGCTGGACACGCACTGCACAACACCCGCGAACAAAATGACGACAAACCGACCGAAAAGACGTTCGAGATCATGCGAAAGCGATCGCAGCGAAAGCACACGTTAGCCGATCCTTGCCTACCATTCGTCGTAACGTAACCTGACTGGATCAGAGCGACCAACCTCCGGATCTGAACAATATCGGACTGCGACTGAGCGGAGCGAAAGCTTGCACGATTGGAAGTTCGCTCCGGTTTTGCTGCCACAGCTCCAGATTGCTACACATACACACACGTGCGCATACCGATGTCGGTCTTTCGGAACTGTTCCGACCGCACGGACGGACCCGAACCCCTTTTGGGATACGAACACACAACCACACGCAAGCAAACGGTGGACGGTTCGAACCCAGGAGGGTTGGATTAATGGTCATTTTAGCCGGCTTTGCTGGTTCGGGCCGGTGTTACGAGCTTATCGCAGTGGAACTGGGTTGGTATTGGGATAACACACAAGTTTGTTTAATTGTTGAAATGGTGACACAATCCAAACAAATAGGTGAAACTATTTGAAATGAAACAAATAGACAAGTAAAATAAAACAATGATAGTAAGAATTTCAAATCATCAATCAAATATCGTGGCATATTTGCAGGATTATGGTAAAGCTAAAACAAGATTTAAAGAATAATTTAGTGAACATAATAACAGAAGAATACATCTAAGAAAAAAGAAAAAGATAAAAAGACAAGAAATAATAGAAAGAACTGAAAAACAACGATTGATCAACCCAGCATAAGAAAAGAATAATTCAATCATTTGGATGTATAATAATTTAACCGAGCGAAACAACATAACAAGTAAACAAAATGAAAATACACACTAAAACGCATTAATAACCAACAAACGGATTCGCAAGCAGTGAAAAAATTATGTTCAAAAATATATGGTTAATTACGTTAACAAACATCCTCCAAAATGATTTAATATTTGAAAAACGAAGATTAATCATTATACAGTTAACTACTATCCTTTCTATCCTTATTCTTAGTGCAAAAATAAACAACCAACACACTCCTAATTAAGGTTTGCAAGGTTATAGATGATTCACCAGGAAGGATTTCAACTCGAGAATTGTCAACCACTTGGTAAAAATACTTCCATAAACAAAACAAAATGCAAAAAAGAAAGAGAAACATTCGATGTTAAGCAGCGGGAACACTTGCCACTGTATTAGCAAGCGAGTGTACAACAGTCACCTGACAAATGTTGTCTCTACACTCAGCACACGAACGTGTACCTGACCCGTTCGTTAAGGCTTCATAGCTTCAAGTACGCTACACTGAAGAACTGTTCAAAAATCCTCATCGAAAATGATGCTTGCAATTCAAACACAAAAAAACCGGTCGTTCTTGACCGAACTAATAAATAAGCCGCAATGTATGTAGGAGTCTAGGGGTATAAATAAAAAGTTAGACTGTTCCTTAAATCTTGGCAAAACATTTCGACCAGCCGCCCATCTACACACTGGCTTCGAAAGTGGTAAAAGAAAATGCAAATTGCACTTCAATCGTGAATGAGGTGATAATTTTACGTTCCTGCCACCTTTGTGCGCACCGTACTGCGAGGTGGTATAATTTACCATCCAGTGCGGCTCCGGATGATCTCTGATCGGATGGCCAAATGGTTTATATTCGTATCGATCACAGTAAAACAGAGGAGATGTGCCCGATGTAGACCTTCTTTTTTGCTACAGACAGTGCAAATCCTTACCCTTTGGTGGCCTCGATTGTTTCCTCGCAGAAGTAGATTGCTTGCCCGGACGGCTTATTATGTAGTAGGAAAACGAAACTTCCCGCTCCGTTTCGATTCCGATTCGGCATCCAGACCAGAAATGGAGGTGTTTTTTTTTGTTTCTTGTTTAAACGAGCGTTATCGTATTGAACAATCATCGGGAACATAATTCGAAGTTCGGAGCATTCAAGAGCTGTGAAGTGTTACGTTCACGTTGACGAAAGTGGCCGGAGCTGGTGCCTTACCGCAGAGTGGAAGGTTCGAGTGATATCTTGAACTCATCATCGTGAAAGCTTCCACAGCCAGTGGTGGCGATGATGATGGCACCGTCTCCACAGTCTACAGGCACGCAAGGTGCACAAGGTCGTCCGGGGGCCAACCTGACCGGAGCTCGATCGATGGAGGGCAAAGCAAATGATGGTCGTCACGGGCCACAACAAATTACCCACAATCAACCCAACCAGATCCGACGACGAGCTGCATCGTCTCGGCTACTATTTGCTTACCGCGAGTGAACCGCAGCGAATGGGGAATTGCATCGGTATCGGTAATGGGAGAATTGGAGTCATACCATCAATATCGTGACAGTTCAATTGTGGTTTGCGCAGTTGTGATAATTTGGCGTAATGGGATCGGGGATCCGTTATTCTGATTATCTGCAGCAAGGTGTTTGCTGTTGCTCTGTCGGCCTGGTTTAACCTTGTTCAAACTCGCCTCCTTGCGAATGGCATTTCGAGATCGCCAAAATTGTAAGGTCTGCAATTTTTAACTACAAATAAAAATAATCTACGAATCTTAAGATGTTTTCAGTAAGTTAAAAATGTTGAAAACAAAAAAAAACAATACCGAATGACCTTTAACGGTCCCCTCGTAAAATGAAGCCGCCATCACGTCACGTCTGCACTGCACTTCCGGTGCGCTGTTGTACCTCTTGCGAGGTTGTCCCAAAAATAATATACATTGATCGTATGTTTCAAATTTTATTGACCATTCATTTCCTGTCCACTGGAGCAGCGTATGCAGACGAACACATTCGGTGTCTTGAAAAAAGAACGAACAAAATTAAGGACAGTAAAACAGAAAGAAAACGTCAACAACGGTGCGCCGCTTCCGATCGATGCACTTTTTGATCCCTTTCTTCTTTTTGGACTATTTTTTTCCTTTTTTTGGTGCTTACGATCGGAAAAAATGCAGACAATGGCGTAACGGAGGAATGGAAAAAGAAGAGAGAAAGAATTTCACATTGCATTCCGTTTGCACAACCCGTCCTCGATCGATAAGGATTGATCGTGGTGGATTGGATAGCGTTAAAAGAACAGAAAACAAAAAACGGCGGTCAAAGGATAAACGAGAAAAAGGATATGGTTAATAAAGCCCTGATAAGAGTGCTTTATGCTTTCCTGAATGAGGGTAGTTTCGGTTTGTTGTCGCACTCCGCCGTTTTGCTTATCAAACTTAGCACACACAGTTTCAGCACAGTGTGATTGGACGTCATAAAGACTCGAGAGAAGCACTTTGCTTATCAATTATTTTGTCACCGGCAAGTATGCTTTCACGTATTTTTAGGAAATGGATTACAAATGTATTGTAAGATAAAATTCACTCTACTTACCTTTGGCAGCGTGCGAAGCAATGACCAACGATGCGAATACACTTCACTTCCACAACGAAACTTCTCTTAGGTTAAGCTCTTATCGATAGCACCGACGCGTTATTATTTCAGCGCTGTTTTACGTATACTTTGCACCAACAAAACTAATAAAATTTACAAATTTATTTGCACACGAACCGATCAGCTGGCGAGCACGAACACATTTGCTTGACGAGAAATCATAACAAAGCGCGTGCACAGTGGTTTGGCCAGCGGTAATGAACACTTGACAAATTTTGATTTTATGACAATAAAATGGCCTGTTTTTGTATATGTGGGGGTATAAAGAAGTCTGGCCAGGCAAAAACAAAATTTTAGGCTTAAAAACAACCAAAACTTTGGAAAATCGTCAATAAAAATTACAATATTGCAATTCAAATGCATTTCCCATTGTGTTGATTGCTCTGGTACTGCGTGATGTTTACAAAATCGAGTTGAGTGCTTCAATATTTGAGAGCATGCATGGTATTTGAGCCAACCGTTTCCAATGGCCAGTTTTACGTTGTTACTGTAAATGAATCCATAGTTTAATGTGTTTTGATGATTGAAATATTTTATTACATACTTCTATTAACGATTGAACATAATCAATAGGTTTGAACGTTAAAAATGTAATTAAAGTAACCACATCTGCCCGGTGCGTAACTTGCGTACAACATGAGGTACGCAAGTTCGGCGAAAACTTGTACGCAGTACACGTTTTTTCAAATATAAACAAACGGTCTCGATAGCGTAATTCGTCTCGTGGCTTTGTTTCCCATTTCTTATCAATAATTGCAATTCATCGATTACGTAAAGATAAATTTCTATTCGAATTAAGAGTGTTATCGTTTGTTTTATTTATATCACAAGACATATTTTACCTCTAGTGTCTTATCGTTTCTGCGAGATATGTGGTTGCAAAGTGAGGCGAGCACGAAACCGGTATTCAGTTTGTGTTTTGGTGCCGCTGCACGATGTTGTTTTCTGGTTTCCTTCTAGCCGGGTTGTTTTACCACAATCCGCTGCTAGCGTTACCCGTGTTCGGCCTTGTGTGGCTTCTCTACTGGTTGGTGAAGCACAACTACAAGTTTTGGGCGATAGATGGAGTGCCACATCCGAAGCCGTCCCTGTTTACGGGCAACTTGGGTCCTACGCTAACGCTGAAGAAACACATCTGTGAACTGGCAAGCGATTGGTACAAGTAAGTGCAATTAAAACAATGTTTTCCCTACCAAAATAGTAACACGATTGGTGGTGCTGTTTTTCAGTGCCTTCCCGGACAAGCCGTTTGTGGGCTACTTTAAAATTTTCACACCCGCCATAATGGTGAAAGACCCGGTGCTTGTGAAGAACATACTGACACGCGATTTCGATTGCTTTGCGAACAATGATTTCTTGCTGGACGTCACGCACGATCCACTGCTGGCGCACGACCCGTTCATGGTGTCGGGTGAACGGTGGAAGCGTTCCCGGAGTCTGCTGACGCCATCATTCACCGGCGCAAAGATTAAGCAACTGTTCCCGGTCATGCAGTCGGTGACCGATGCGTTTGTGGCATTTATCGGCCGTCATGTGGCGCACGAGTTCGAGGCTAAAGAGGTAAGCTTGGGCGGATAAACTTATCAGCTCGTTAGGATGTATCCTAATCTGGCCGTGCTGTTGTTTGAAGGTGGCAGCACGCTTCACCACGCAAAATGTGGTTGCCTGTACGTTCAGCATCGATGGCGATTGTTTCGCGGAGCGGGAAAGTGAATTCCGGCGCATGGGAAGGCGTGTGTTTGAGACGTCCCACATGGCCACGGTCAAGACGATGATGGCTGTGTTTCTTCCTACCATTGCGAACTGGATTCCGGTGCCGTGAGTCATGAGAATGGAAGAAAATGGAGTCTTAAGCTAAGGAATGACATGTCCTTCTACACATTGTAGCTTTCTTCTGAAGGAGGTGGACGAATGGATAAGATCGCTGGTAGCTAACCTCATTATCCAACGTTCGGCCACAGAACAAAAAGACTCCGAACAGGAAGACTTCCTGCAGTCCTTCCTCAAGAGCAGAGACAAGAATAGTGAGTTCACCTTTCTCTTGCTGTTATATCGATCACAATCACCATCATGCACCTTTTCGTTTTTTCAGACACAACTCAAACGGAAATCACAGCCCAAGCACTCACAGTTTTCCTCGAGGGCTTTGAATCATCCAGCGCGGTTTTAGGATTCGCGCTGCACAGGGTAAGTAGCACCCTTGCACAAAGAAATCAGTTGCATAAATGATTTCTCATTTTGCGAACCTGTTCAGCTCGCCAAAAGTCCAGCAGTGCAGCAAAAGCTGTACGACGAAGTAACGAAACAAATCGACGCCAATGGTGGCAAGCTGGACTTTGATGTGCTGCTGCACATGGAATACCTGGAGTGGGTAATGCTTGAAACGCTACGAATGCATCCACCTGCAGCGACGATGCATAAGGTCTGCACCAAGAAGTACATCATGCGCAAAGGATTCCGGGACGAATGTGGGCACGATATGAGCATCTATGTACGCGAGGGCACACCAATCCTAATTCCCGTGCTTGCGATACATATGTGAGTGCTGTTGCTGGCTTCCCATTTTCACAGACTGACTTAAAAGCGTTCCTTGCATTTCACTTTAGGGATCCGCAGTACCACCCAGAGCCGCAAAAGTTCGACCCGGAACGGTTCAGTCCGGAGCGTAAAGTGACGCATGCGGGGGCAATATTTTTGCCCTTCGGTGACGGGCCTCGGATGTGTTTGGGAATGCGATTCGCGCAGGCACAGGTGAAGCTTGCGTTGGCGAAGTTAATACTAAACTATCGTGTTACGGTTGGTCCGTCCGACAAACCGTTCGCGATTGATTCGCGCTCCATTCTTTACCAAGCTAAGGATGGATTGCGAATTGTGTTCGAAAAGCGATGAACGTGTTGCTGTTTGCGTGGTAAGTTAGTCACGTTGGTAGTGTTAACTAAACAATTGTAATTTTTGCGTTGAGAATAAACATTCATATGAATAATGTGATGAATTACTAAAATCATACGGACAGAATCGTGTTGTTTACAATTAATAATGAACCTCGTAGAGCCATGAAAAATTCAATGCAATGTCTAATATGTAAGGGGCAGAGGAATTGGATGTCTACAAGTCGAGCGAGCCTAAGCACTGAACCTAAGTGACGGAAGTCTTTGAGTATGGAACGTTCTGGTGCCAAAGACGGCAATGACGTCGGTCTTTCGGACCTTTAGCAAGGACTGACTATCCGCCTACGTGGTATCAATCAGTTTAGAATGCTACTATATGGCAAGTCTTAGAAACTTTTAGGCTAAGAACAAGAAACTGTGAGAAAGTATGGGTTACCAGAATACAGTTGCGCAACGCCAGAACAGAAATGTTTAGAAGGTCCAGATCCAGATTAAAAGTGAAGGTTAGTTGATTGTAAGCAGTTCCTTCGTCATCATCATCACCGGTGCAATTCACTTAATATTCTATCTATTTGGAAATCCAGTAACAGCCGTAATTAAGTACATCATGTTAGAATTAATTTATACAAACAAATACGTTAAATGATTGTTCGTGTTTTATCTATTTTATCGAGTGAATATCGAATGCAATACTTGAGTGCTTCAAACCATTGTGCTATCTATAAAGGCCAGGGTAGACGAAGCGTTATGATCGTAAAGTTAGTTGTCACAATTCATTAAAATGAATTAATTAAAAAGCTAGCTAAGAATGGTGGTTTATCTAAGTTAAACATTTAGTAAGCATTATATACTTGCCTAATGTGAGCTCACGGTCATTAAATTGTTTAAAGGTTCAGCTAACAACGCTCTTAGCTGTCTAATCGACTTTAGTAACAACGGCAAGCAAAGAATTGTGTACCTCGTTCGGCTTACGCTGCTCAGCAATCCGAATCTTCTTCCGCACCGAAAATGGTCTAATGGTGATAAAATAAAATATCTCCAACAGGCTCAAAATGCTCACACCCATAAACAGTCCGAACAGTCCGCCACAGTTTGCCAGAAAGTCGACCCACCCATACAGCTCCGATCGCTTCGAGGTGATGAAGTACGATTCCTTAAAGTAGATCGCGAGCGTTGTGATAAAATACCTTAAAGAAAAAAAGAAAACACGGCAAAATTAGTTTCAAATTCTTACCCCCCAGCAGGAGCACCGTTTACTTGTCCGTTTCGTGACTTTTTATAAATTTGTTTGCTCGCAAGAAGTTCTCTATGTCGAGCGATGTCTGCGTTGTTTCCACATCGTAATCGACCGAGCTGCAACCCGGCAGACAGTTACAGTTTTCGACCAACTTAAGCAACTTTTCAACGTATGATACGTCCTCATCGTAAAATGGCGCTGGGAATCGTTTCGCTTCAAACATACAGTTCCAATCCGATAATTTGCACACCTTCGTGCCGTTCGAGCGGGGCATCGAAAAGCGTACGCATCCGCACAGTTCGAGTGTTAGGTTTGCCAAACATTCCAGCTCACAGTTTTCCTGATTGTATATCTTGAAGAACCGCAGATGGCGCTCATGGTTGAAGAAGCACTGCCGCTTTTCCCACCTATAATCGGCAGCGGATTGTGAGGTGGTGATCATTTGCGGTTTGAGCGCGATCGAGATCTCGTGGTTGAATGGTATTCGCACGTAATGCATCGACACCTGCGGATATTCGTCCGGATCGTGTACCATCAGCTTGTAGCCTTGGGATAATCCCTAGATAAAAAAACGAAAATACGGATTGGCACGGTTGCAATGAAGCTGGTGGCAGGTGGCAAGAGCGGTAGTACACATACCGTGCAGAGATAGTCTGTGTCCTCTTGGCTATGTTTGAGGTATATTGTAAGTCCAGCATGAATTCCTGCATCTACAGCGTACACTGGAGACGGGTCCGCCTGTTCGAAGTATTGACTATACGGCCAAAAACTGTACCAATGTGCTGTGTAGTTGTATTCGGTGTGAAGGATATCTTTCCGAAATATGTCTTCTTCCGGCATCATGTTGAAGGTATAGCAGATACCTTCCTCCGTAATTGTTTCTGTCAAATGTGACTCACAGCTTGTGTACTGATTGGCGTAAGCACACGCCAACAGAGAATCATATCGGTTAAGGGACATGTTCTTCATCACATCTACCACATTCTCTTCCGTGGCGTTTATGTTCTTGAGCCAGCGATATCCGGAATGAAATATGTTGTTGCACAGTTGCGACAGAGCTTTAAGTTGCCCGACTCTAATAAAAACAAACCGAGAACTTTACTTAAAACTTATTCGAATGATGTCTTTAAAGCGGAAATGCTTACACATCCTCGTTCGGTGTACTGTTGGAGTAGGAATCTAACGATTCGAGCAGACCGGTAAGTTCGCCAGTGAAGTTGAGCTTTGCCATCGGTACCTTCGTCTCGGGACAGATGGTAATGGCGGGAAATTGCATATCCCACACGGGTGTGGTTTTCTCGGAAAAGGTAACAATGATGGGAGTTTGGTTCCATTTCACGTACGTCTTGTAAATCATTACTCCGCATCCGGCCATCGAGAGCAGAAAGGCCACAACCCACCAGAATCTGCGTGAATGCAAAACGTTAAAGACGCTGTGGAGTTGTAATGCTACACCAAACGGACGGAATGCACCTTTCACAAGCAGAACGCTCATCACGGTCGAAGTAACGCACACCGTGGACGGAACTGTTGGCACAGTACTCTTGGAACACTTCCGCCCTGACGGATCGACGCAAGCGTTTGCGGAATATTCGCATCGTTACGGAACCAGGAACGCACACTTGCACTGGATAAATGCTGCCGGTGAACTAAACGGAACCTAATCGCATATAACCGGCCATCCGTATCGATTCGCTGTAAGTCCTTTCGCCATTCTGTATCATGATGTCCTTCTGCGTACCGTGGGGATTGCCTTTAACAGGTAGCAATTATTTTGCTAGCAGTAAACATGATATGGGAGAGTTGGTCCACCGCTAGTTGTTCGGGTTGATTTTTGCATAAAATTTGCATACAAGCCTGTGAGTAGGCTGCTTCAATATGAGCGATTGTTTTTTGCCATCTTTTAACAAGTTATTAATTAAAGTGCGTTACGTTAAATGCCCTTTCGATTGTTTTTTTACACACTCATTAAAACGATTAAAAGCTTGCATGACCTTGTCAGCGTTATGTTTCACAACTATAGCATCTTAGGCAGAGAAAAGGCAATACTTCTCTTAACACATTTCGTGGCCTTTTCCTGTGTGCGGTTTCCGTTTTCTGAAGGATATTGGACGCACTGCAATGTAGTAAATTGCTTCCACTATGCTCAGCAAACTGACGCCGATAAATAATCCCAACAGTCCACCACAGTTTGCGAGGAAGTCGACCAGGCCGTGTAGTTCCGATCGTTGGGCTGGTATGAAATGTGTGTCCTGATAGTACACCTGAAGCACTGAGTATACTGGACTGAAAAAAAAATGACAAGACGTTTTGTAAGGATATAATTTTGTACATAAAAAATATGTGGATAAAAACAAAATCACCCTATTATAGTTTTTTAATGTGTGATATAGCTAGTGTAACTCAGTAATGCTTCACTACTGATAACAGCCAGATGAATAAAGTCAAGCAAGTCAGGATCGAGCCCACTAATTAAAGGCTCAAAGTAGGATTTTGACAGATCCCATATAAAATACGTCTAAAACCTTCTTTTGGGTAGTAATTTAGAAGTAGAATAATTAATAATTAACCTTCTCATAAGAATGTTTTTACTTGTTTACTTGCTTGGAATGCTTATCGATTTCAGCCTTTTCAGCCATCAAAAATCTATACACTCAAACGAATATCCGGACACTTTGAAATTGAACATTTTCTTGACTATTGTGTAGGCTGGAGGCTGGACATGGAATGAACCTTTTTACATTATTCTCTTGTTGTAAAGTCTCTTAAAACAAAATGTGGAAAAAGCCTTAAAATAGTTTATTTGCTAGATTTTTTAACAGTTTGTCACACAAATGCGCTAGTCTCAACATTACTCGTGATCGGACATTTCACGGGGTATTTCGCTCCATAGAATGCAACTTTTGAATCAAACAGTGGAATATTCTTCATACTTCATATAAAAGTATGCTGGACACATTGTAATAAGTTAGGGTAAATTTTTAACTCGGCGGTGGAACTTTCCAACTCTCAAAACACTGTAAGTGTATCGAAAAATCGCATCTTTTAAGTACAAAGCCACTAACAGTTCGACTGTTACACATAGTAGCCTCTTTATTTCGTACTGTTCAAATATTCTGGTTCAACCCTGTTTTAGCAAAAACGGCCATCTTGCACCACTTCACATTTTCCACAACATATGCTTGGCTCCAGAGAGAGTTCAAAATATAGTCTTATTTTCTGCCAATATACTCAACCATTTTTATCCACGACGAGAACACACTGTGCAAGTTTTGCGACATGCGCTGCGCTTTGCCTACATTCAGGCGCGACGAACAAATTTCCCCAAGTGGGATCTTCGCGAGTCTTCTACCAGAGAGTCCTATTCGAGTCTTTTACCGAAAACAAATAATATTTACACATATTGCATGCACATAATTGTTCAAATTCCAAATCAAAATTCACTTAATTCAAGATGTTTTCTTAAATCGTCCTGCATACTAAATATCTTCATCACTAACAGGACAATGAATGTCGTTTTATAGCAATTCCCAAACCACCACAATTGATGCTATACAGCCTAGCATATGCTTGCTCGTTCTCAAAACCAGCTTGCAAATATTTCAATACGCATAGCATAATTAATTTACTTACAGCCGTAGCTTGGCCTGCAGTTCCTCTTCCGTCTCGATCGCGGTGCGTACTTCCCGCTCTCCCGTGTGCGAATCTTGAGTAATCTGCAGATCGAACCGTACCGAGGAACAGGCCGGTAAACAGTCGCACTGCTGCAAGTAATCCTCCGTACTGTTGCGATGCTGTTTGCGTATAAAGAGCACACCCCGTGCGTTCGAGGGACAGTGTGCCTCGTGCAATTGGCACACGCGCGTCTCGTTCGTACGCGGCATGGAGAAATGTACGCAACCACAGCGCTGCAGCGTGTAATTCGTTAAACACTCCAGCTCACAGTTGTCCTGGTTGTACTGGCGAAAGAAGCGCAGCGGATGCTCGTGCGTGAAGTAACACTGGCGCTTCTGGGCGCTGTACTTGGCCAGCTCCGGCGAGGTCATCATAATGTTGGGCTTGAGGGCGACGGTAAGCGTTTGCGAAACCGAGAGCCGTATGTTGCGCTTGGACAGGTCGGGATAGACGGTCGGTTCGTGGATGAGCACTTTGTAACCACGGCCACGCTGCACGGAACGGAGGAGTGAGCATCGGGGGGGATGCGTTCTCGAGAATAGTTTCGATATTACTTACCACACAAGAGGTATCAATTTTGAGCGGATAATGGATTAGGTTGAATCCGATGGCAGCATCCAAACCGGATCCGGCAACTTTTAGGAGTTCGTCCTGGGACTTACCATTTTCAACTGCTCCAGTGGCATCCGCATCCCAGTGGTCCAAATATTTGTACTCGTTGTGCAGTACGTCCGGGTGAAACATTTGGTACTGCGAGATCATGTTGAAGGAGTAGCAAATGCCTTCGTTCGTAAGTGTCACCTGCATGTAGTTGGTGCAACGGGCATCGCTGGTCGAACTGCACATGGTAAACACGCCCCAGCGGTCGAGCGAAACATTCTTCAGAAAGTCCACCAGTGGCGTTGGTTCGGGCACGTGGTTGAAGTTAAATATGAAGTTATTCTCGTGCTTGTAAACGCCCGGACAGTGATGGATGATGGCTTTCAGCTTTCCGATACTGATTTTCGATTTTTTACCGAAACATTATGGTGATTAGTTTTTTTTTGGAGATGTGGACGAGGTCGACATTAATGTATGCTAAAATACAAACCTTTCCTCGGTAACTGAGAACGTGGCGTTCTTGTTCCGTTTTGTCTGGTACCATTCGCTTTGGAGAGTTTCAAACTCGTGCGTAAAGTTGAACCGTGTGTTCAGCACCTTTATCTCGGGACAGATTGTAACGGCTGGGAAGGTCATATCCCACACGGGTGTTGGCACCTCCGAGAGCGTCACAATGACTGGCGTACGGTCCCATTTATTGTACGCCTGTTGTATCATCACACCACACCCGACCAGCGAGAGGATGAATACACCCAGCCAGGCTAGTCTACGCAAAGTGCATAGAGTTACATAAAATATTTGAAAATAAAAAGAATCAGTTTAAAGAGTCCCTATTTCGCTTTCCCAAGCAACTGAACTCACTTGACACAAACACTTCTTTGGTTGCCAACAAAAAACCGCACACCATGTACCGAACTTTCTGTGCAGTATTCTTCAAACAGTGCACCAACTGGGATAGACTTTAGCTTTGCACCAATTGACATTCTGTTCCGCAGAGCACCGAGAACAGTGACCGGACAACTTTCGCAGCAAACTGACCGTGGGTAATGCGCGATGAGTTCGTTTTAATACCCACCAGCAAACGCTGAAAGTTCGTGACTTGGGCGAGGTGTTACTATCTGCTTTAGGTGTGGCATATCGGCTGGTTTTCTGATGGTTTTTAAAATCCGGTGAGAAAAGTGGAATAAATTATTGAATTTTTCTTGTCATGTTCATAAACTGCAAGCTTTTAAAGTGAGCGAGTAACTGTGATCCACGCATGTGTACGGTTTTATTGTGCGTAGTCCAAATTTGCTAGTTTTACATCTGTTTTAGTTACTTGTGTAATACGGACGGCTGGTAAAAAATTTGCAGGGTTTATACGACCAACTTTATGAAATACCAATGGAGAGGAGAGATTACAGGTTTATAGAAAAAAGATTCGAGATATCTTCTTTTGTTGATTTTAATTAACGAATTAACGTGGCATTCGGTACGATGAGAGCCCCGATTTGAAGCACCAATCTTAGGACCTCTTGGACTTTCTTGCATCGGGGCCTCGTGTAAGGTGCATGGTGTATCACGATTGAAACAACATGAGGTATCGTTATCCCCCAATCAGTTCCTTTGTTTTTGCATTTATTCTATTCTAAATTCTATGCACTTTATAGTTTTTGGTCCGACTTATTTCTGAAAGATGTACTTTCTATCTCGCTCAACATCGCTCTGCAAGGTGTCATGTGAAGTGCGGGCTTCGACATCCGGGGCACGATTTTCACCCGGTCTCTCCAATTCCTTGGCTTCGCGGATGACATCGATATCATCGGGCGAACATCGGCGGCGGTGTGCGAAGCGTACACCCGATTGAAACGCGAGGCCGATAGGATTGGATTGAGGATCAATGCGACAAAGACAAAATACCTCTGACCGTGATAGAGCACGACTCGGATGCAGAGTATTAGTTGACGGCGACGATCTCGAGGTAGTAGAGGAGTTTTGCTACCTTGACACGATCGTAACTTCGGCTTCGGTTGCTGCTTTTCTGGACACCGGACGTACTGCAGAAAGCTTCGGAAAGAAAGTCTTTAAATCTCGGGTGATATAGCGCTTAACAAAGTGCGATCTGAGCCGTTAAGAATGATTCTGGAAGTCTAAGCCGTTTTAATTTACTTGGCATGCCTTCAAATACTATACATACAAAACAAATGTATGCCTTCTGTTATGGTTCTTAAACTATTTATTTCTTATCGCGGTCAAGGAACGAAACGTAACACAACAGAATAGAACGTACCAGCGGCCGTGGCCCTTGAGCGCTCGGGATCGACTGTGTTCGGCGTCGTCCTTCGATCGGCACACAACCACGATTTGCATCGATAGTGGACGTAATGTCGACGTCGAGCTGCTGGCTGCGTCCGGTGGGCCACTGAGGCTGCGTTCCCAAAACACCTTCAGATACTATACGCCGGGCGGCCCGGTGGTAGACAAGACAGCGGCGCCGGTCTTCACACGGCAGGACTGGGGTTCAAGTCTCATCTAGGCCGTTCCCCCATAGTGAAGTCTGACTATCCAACTATGTAGTAACAATAAGTCTAGTAAGCCAAAAATGGCAGGCATAACCTAGGAGGTCGTTAGGTCACTCCCTTCTACTATAATCCACTATTTTCTGATTTGCGACCGTCCCGCTCGGCCGCTAGATCTAGAGAGTCCGTTATCCTCTTATCCTTGAGAGCGCGGTAGCGATCGTCTAGAGTGGGTCCTCGAGCCTGCTGACACCAGCAGGTTAGAGCCCGACCGATCACTACAGGTTGGATCGTTATGAAATCCGCTAGTCCATAACAAAATCAATACCCAGAAAGCCTTAGAAAAGAACTAAAGCAAATGCAGGTGCGATGTTCTCTAAACGCGAGGTGAGCCAGCCGACGGTGTGCAGCAATTCTACACCTACGTTCCAGCTTCTTGCTGAATTTAAGTGCTGCATCATCGGTAGCTATGTCCTGGGTGAATACGTTGCTCGAATCGATCATACGAAACGATGTATTCGTAGCGTTAAAGTTAGTTTGTGTGATGTCGTGTGATTGTTCTCAGTGTCTTCGTCGCTCGCGTTGACTAATGTCTAATCGTTTGTCTGCAGTTTTTATGCAGATTTAAGAAATGTTCATTCAACGTTCATGTTCGCCTTAAGATGAATCTAAGGTCCAGAAAATGAGTCAGAAATATTTCAATAGGAGGCACAAAACCAAGTTGTTTGTCTCCCATCTGATTCGCGAGCGACAATGAGTCAAACTCATCACTGGTTTAAAACATGGCTCCGATTATCAATTTCACTTTGTCCTGGTTCATACTCCATATTTACAGGTCACATCGGCCTATGAGAACGCCATTAAGGTCATCGATTATGCATGTACTTTCTTCTATTCTTGTATTGCGTTTTTAGAGATGCTGCTATGATTCATAATGTAAATAAAAGAAGCTATTCACACAAGCGTATTCTAACACGCGTGGTATCACCTATAAAACAGCTCAGAGTGATGTGATTTAATAAGTGTGGTTGAACAATTTCAGTTCAGTTTAACTCTAAAGAGCATTGCAGCAAGTACTGTGTCCTGGGATGTATTTTCCAAGTGTAACCACTTTGCTGTTCGTAGCCCTGTACAACGCGGAAGCAAACGTTGCAACGCAACCAGAAGTATAGCGAAATCAATAGATTGGTTAGGAAAGTGTTGTTCATAACTTTATTACTTTAAAATTATCCTTTTCAGACGTGCAATGGTGGCATCTGTTTACCGAAGCATTTGTGTCTAACGGGAACAATCGAAGATGGTGCAACTATGAACTGCAACAATCGTCTAACGTTGCAGGTTGATGAAGAGAACGAATGTGGAGATTTCATGAAGATATGTTGCAAATGGTTGACGCGTTCGTTTGAAAATATTCCGGTAAGCAATATTTATGAATTAGCGATTGAAATTCCTCCACAAAACTAACTGTGAGTGCTTATCAACTTTAAGACCTCATCGTATGATGTAGCAAACGGCAATTACAAGTGTGGAATAGTTAACCCTGGCGGACTGGTGTACGATATACAGTCGAACCGTAGGTACGCGAAATATGCCGAGTTCCCGTGGACTGTGGCCATTTTAAAGAAGTCTAACAACATTGAGCTGACATACGTAGGCGGAGGCGCTCTTATACATCCTAAGCTTGTGCTGACTGCTGCGCATAAGCTGGAGAAACCTCATCGATATGTGGCTAGATTTGGTGAGTGGAATATAAAATCTGATGCCGAAATCTACCCATCACAGGTAAGTAAGATCTTCGAGAGTAGAGTTTGACATTAAACTAACTTAAACGACGTTTTGTCTCTAAAGGATATCGGAATAAAGGAACACATCATTCACCCGTATTACTCGATCCATAACAACGGCAGACCCGAATACGATATAGCGTTCGCCGTACTAAATCGCAGAGTAATCTACACGGAACACATTCGACCAATCTGTCTGCCAACGGATAAGAATGCACTAAATGAAGAGAATGCTGATGAATGCATCACCACCGGCTGGAATATGAACTCCGGAACCAAAGAGCCAGCGCCCGTTATGAAGCGCCTAGAGGCGAAAGCCGAAAGCTGAGGATTTTACGGTTTGTTCGTTAAAGTATGCGTTTGAGAAGGCAAACCCACGTTTCACTCTGCATGTTAGTTCTTTGTGTGCTGGTCCACCGTCCGGTCAGAAACCATGCGCTTTAGATGGCGGTTCACCAATGGTTTGTCCACAGGACGATGGGTCTTACGTTTTGATTGGTATAACTACCTCGGGTCTAGAATGTGGCAACCCCAAAGCTCCGGGAGTGTATATGAACGTGTCAAAGTTTGCCAGCTGGATAAACGACACGATCGCAGAGTACGAGTAGTTGCATGCCGAAGAATCGTTTGAGGGCATCAAGGGGCGAAGTACTCAGACATGATAATAAAAATTTTGTATACAAAATAAAGCTGAAAGAAGCGTCATCATCTAGAATTTTGATTTAAATGTTTTATAATACCTTTTGTCGTAAAGCTTATCTGAGCTTTATGTGTTTTGAGCGATAATGTTGGTTAAAATTCATAGTTGTTACTAGTACATCTAAGTCTTTATAAGATTCTAAAGTATGTTACCAAGAGTCGTTGAGTTGATTTGGCTACGCTAAAAACTTTTTAGATTTTTTTGTTCTGTTATCAGTGTATGTAGTAATATCGCATTGATATGTACCGCAATCCAAACCCTTTACCGCACTTCATACCCTTATCCTACTAATACCCTTCACAAACCTACTATAGGAAGTTTCAGCGCCGACCAGCTGACGAACGACAACGGGCTTCGGCATGTAAACTTTGCCTCTTCCAAGCACATGACCATCAGCTATACCTGGAAATCACCACTGCCGACATATTCCCAAAACGACCACGTTTTTATAGCCAGAAGGCACTTCTCAGAAGTTATCGACGGACGGACTTACAAAGGGAGCAAACGTCGACTCCGACCACTTCCTGGTTATGGTTAAGCTACGTCAGAAACTCTGCGTAGCCAATACACTGCGATATCAGCCCACTCCAAGGCTCAACACGGATCGGCCAAGGCAAGCTGATGTGGCGAAGGACTACGCGTTCGCGCTTGGGGAAGCGTTGCCGGAGGACACCACTACCGAGGCGATGTCCCACAATGACCACCGGTGTACGATGGAACAAGCCATCTGCAAGACGGCCGATCAAACAATTGGCAACGCAACAGGAAGAACTACCGGACGACTGGAAACTGGGTGTTATTCACCCATCTTGGCTAACTTCCGAGCCATCACAGTCCTGAATACTGCCTACAAGATCCTGTCCCGAATACTCTTCTGCAGAATCGAGCCCCTTGCTACAGATTTCGTCGTATTAACACTACACTCTATGGCAGATCCTCCAGTAGTGCCGGGAGCACCCGATCTCCACGCACCACCTGTTCATCGACTTCAAGGCAGCCTACGATACCATAGATCGTACCGAGCTATGGAACATCATGCGGCAGTACGGTTTCCCTGTGAAACTGGTACGGCTGTTGAGGGCTACAATGGACGTTGTGCAGTACAAGGTGAGAGTGTCGCTGTTTGCTGTTCAACATCGCTCTGGAAGGTGTCATGCGAAGCGCGGGCTTCGACATCCGGGGCTCGATTTTCACCCGGTCTCTCCAACTCCTTGGCTTCGCGGATGACATCGATATCATCGGGCGAACATCTGCGGCGGTGTGCGAAGCGTACACCCGACTGAAACGCGAGGCCGATAGGATTGGATTGAGGATCAATGCGACGAAGACAAAGTACCTGCTTGCCGGAGGCTCTGACCGTGATAGAGCACGACTCGGAAGCAGAGTATTAGTTGACGGCGACGATCTCGAGGTAGTAGAGGAGTTCCGCTACCTTGGCACGATCGTCACTTCGAATAACAACGTAAGCAGCGAAATCCGAAGGCGCATTGTTCAGGGGAATCGTGCCTACTACGGACTCCACAAACTCCTGAGATCTAGAAGACTCCAACAACGCACGAAATGCGCCATATATCGCACATTGATACGGCCGGTAGTCCTCTACGGGCACGAGTCCTGGACTATGCTGGCGGAGGACGCCAATGCACTCGACAGTTTCGAACGGCGGGTACTGCGGACTATCTTTGGCGGTGTGTGCGAGCAGGGCGTGTGGAGAAGGAGAATGAACCACGAGCTAGCTGAGCTGTTTGACGATGCAGACATTCTGACGGTTGCCAAAGCCGGAAGGATACGCTGGTTGGGGCACGTGATGACGATGCCGGATTCATGCCCTGCCAGGAAGCTGCTCGTCAGCGACCCGTTCGGCACGAGGCGTAGAGGAGCACAGCGAGCTCGTTGGCTGGATCAAGTGGAGTCAGACCTGAGGGATATCGGATGCAGCCGGGGGTGGAGGAATGCAGCCATGGACCGAGTTTCCTGGAAACGGATTGGACACCAGGCTATGTCTATTAGACGTGCTCCCTAGGAGCAGGCCACGAAAGAAGAAGAAGAAGAGAGACCTCATTTGTTCTGTTTCCCATATGCCCATACACGGTACCAAGGAACATACATTTGGGCGGATGCTGATATGTAAAAAATGTGCAGTGCCTTGGTTTTCTCCTCAGCGGTTCTAGCAATATTTACGCTTATGACTTTAACTTCCTCAAGTTTGATAAAGAAGGTGGTCACAATAAACATCAGCACGTGCGTAAATAAGGTATTCCGAATCGCAAAAAGCTCTATTATTCGGAATAGAGCACACATTTCAATAGGTCATACATTTGGCATGAGTGCCAAAGTCCCTCATGATGCCGGTTGATTACCTCAGTTTAAGCTCTATTAATAAATGTATGATATAATTTTTAGGTACATTACAGGGTTTACATGTGTCCTAAACCGAATGGTTTGCAATTGATTATTAGCGCCCTCTCGCGGAAATATGCGTAAACTACCTAGCGTTTTTGGTGGCGTTGTTCGTGAATATTCAGCTATTTATTTGAAACATTCGATGAGAATGATACAAAAGATCGATTATATGAATTAATTCTCTGTATTTAATGAAACCGTGGAAGTTTTATTGTTCGCAGGATATTTCTTCTTTACAGTAGAAGAATAATAATATAGAATATTATATAGACGAATTCTTAAGTCAGTGATATATTTCTATCTTTAATTTGTTGTAGTACGTCTTTCGCAAGTAGACAAGCAGAAAGAAACCCCAACCATCATTCCATTCATGTTTGTAAATAGTAAAATGTTTCAAAAACAACAGACTACATCTACACTGCCATGCACGTGACAAACAGCGCACTACGTAAATCTGCCGCGACACACCATTACTTCCAGTACAAAACATATATTCATAAAACAATTGATCGATTCATACTCGCCACCGCCGTAAATGCTGTGACTAATGTTTGCGTTCCTTCCGGACAATAAAAATTGTCTTTATGCTCTTCCGTGCCTTTCGATTGGCCGTGAGAAACCTGTTGGAGGTGTGTTGTGTGATCATTGTATTGACTGACGTCCTATCACTGGTATAAAAGGGCGCAATTTTGGGGGCTTGTTCATCATAAGTATTTTTCACATCAAAAACGCTACAAAGCATAACTGCAAACCTCGCCAAACTGAAAATGGATCTTAAATTTCTGTTCGCAACGTTCTTCGCGCTGGTGGCTGCTGCTATGGGCCATGCGTCGGTCAATTCCGTCGAATCTGCTGAATCTGCTGCTTCGAACTCTGCCGCATCAAACTCGAACGAGTCTTAAAGAGCGAGAAGAATCAACGATCACGAAAAATGGCGATACACTGGGAGATGGAAGCTAAATAAAGCGAATAATTCGAGTTATTAACAGAAAATACGCAAATTTGTTTTCGTTTTTTTATAAAAGAAAAGGTGATATTTGTGTATTGAACTGACAAGTACCGGCAAGTGCTCAGAGTCGGATCTTCCTATAGGCGAAATGAGCCTCCTGCCTGTATATACCTCATGGCTACCAGCATAGCCAACAGGTGATAGTTGGCCTATAGTGAACTATGCAAGATTGAATTCAAGGTCTTTCTTAGACAGGGTCGGATCATAGTACAAGTCACGGAGCTTTGAACGGCATCGCACCTATCGATATACGCTAATGTACCTATAACCAGGCTGGTTGTTGTCTTCCGAATTCTAACTTATTAACTCGCCGAAGAGCTAGTTAGAAGTCTACCCTAATACCACCGTCTCTAAGAGGCATCTTTATCAATCTCAAATAAATTTACTTACGATATCTCCGCTTGGCCTCTGACGCCAAACAGATAAACTGTTTGATCCTAATATAACTAAACTCTCGTACAAAAATAATTATAACCTTACATTGTTATAATTTAAACCTGTTTTTCTGTTGCAACTTTCTGTCAAACCATTACCTTTGTTGCAACTATCTCATTGCGCTTGATTGCACCGTGCCGGTTGAAGCGTTGCACACATTACCTGACAGCCACGTTACAGATTGCACCGTCGACTTAGCGCGAGTGATCTATGGTGGCACGTCTACATGAATTCTGTTCTAGTGCTCCCGCGGGGCATTACCGAAAATGGAGTGTTTAAATCTTAAACTGTGTAAAAGAAGAGCCGGAGCAACAAAAACGAAGCACAGCAAACATTACGCCAAATATAGTACACCTCGCACGGCCCAGAAAACCTCAGTAACGAACTGAGAATATAAGTGAAATGAATTCTACCCCGGCTGACGTGAATGCGGGAGCTAATTGTGTTCAGGTAATTTATTGCCAATCTCACGGTTCCGTAGTTTTCTCCCCCATTTGGCAGAGCTTTCTCGCCATTTTTTTTTTTGAGTGTGTTATCTAGCTCCCCGCATAGTACGCTCGGGGTTTAAAAAGTGAACCACGGGAAAGGGTGAATGGGTTTTTTGGAATGTAATATTGCATCCCCGGATCGTGCTACTGGGGTTCCTGCGCGTTTTCGCAGGAAGCGAGATGCATCCGGTAAGCTACCGACGGGCGATAAAGGTTCTTCAATTTATGGGTACGGGCTAGATTGAGTGCGGAACCGTTTGCAACAATTATTTTCTCCATCAGCAGAAATTAAAAATTATCGAACGTTCATGTGGGTTTGCTTGTAGACTGGTGCGGCCACTACTGCCCAGGTCCTATTTTTATTGTTGACGAAAGGAGCATTTTATCTTCCATCGAGCGTTTTTAAGCGGGCTACTTGATATATGGTTCTGCAGGTGGGAAATACTTTGTAGTCAGGTTATCGACTTTAGAATTGGAAGATCCCAACGAAACTCGTACATTTTTGCAACGTAAAGTTTCAGCGTCAGTTAGCATTTTGATAATCATCCCTTATTGTTTAGTTTAATCCTATTCCTTTCGTACGCGACTGAAATGGAAACGAACACGTTTCGCCACAATTTATGCGCAATCAAATTGCTTTAGACACTACCAAAAAGCCACCCACACCCACAACAGCCACTGCAATCAAAGAAGCACAGCCATCACACAAATTTGTACGACGTGAGAATGCGCCAAAGATTTTGTAATTTAATAATAACCCACCATTCCGGATCGAGCTGTCGGTAAAAGTTATGCCTTCATACGGGGAAAAATAGCAAAAGTTGCCACCCTCTGAAACAACACAATTTCTTTCTTTTCCCATCGGAGATAAGCTCGGGAAGGTAAACTGGCACCCGGATGTGGATGCAACTCGAGGATGGTACCATTTTTCGGTACGGCAATGTATGAAGGTGTGAGTGTTTGTGTGTGTGAAGAGAACAAAACTCACAGGAGCATTCAAACGTTCTCTAGGAAGGAAAATGTTTCTGCTACAATTGGGAACGTTCGCTGCGAAAAATGGAAGTTTAAGTTGGCGAGGAATAGTTAGATGATTGCCGTTTTTTGAATAGAAAATTAGTTCAAGAACGGCTATGGCACTATGTGTACAAATACTAGATAAGATAATATTTTCGTGGTGAAGTATTCCAGAATCTACTTTTTAGAGATTGATTTAAAGTTGTTCAGGTTGCGTATTGTTTAATTGGAGATTTCCGGTCTAATCGGAGGTCTAATTGGAGATCACATAATAAGATGAAAATTAATGCGGAGAAATCGTAAGATGAAATCTATCTGGACATTAAGCTGGACATTAAGTTAAATAGTCGGACTTTTTTGGTCTATACGTTTGTTTATTAGGGTTGATGGTAAAGATTTTCTTCTCTACACAAATAATCTCACCTCAAATTGTTGAAGATACTTTCTTTTTACTGTTCTTATTACGCCTATTTTGTCTAACAACTACCTTTCTATTTGTCAGCTAAAATGTTCGGCGGCTCACACACACTACCAAACCATTAACTCTATGTGATCCTCGTCCTACAAGTCGAATATCTTCCGTTAAACATGTTCAAATATAGATATATTCTGGCTTCAATCAGATGCGAAGTTCTATGAATATATAGCAGTTGAGATCCAGTTCTAGAAAAGAAATTTACCCTCTCCGTTAAAGTTAGTGGCCCTACAACTCTTTTCAAATATCTCTCGAAATGATAGCTTATCAGAGTCGACTACAGCTAATCGTTGCAAGGTATCGGTAAGTTTGGACTATCTTCAGAAATCTAATAAACCTGCAGAGCTCTGGTGTCTTTCTATAAGCTCTGGTGGTTCTATAAGCTTGTGTGGTAACAATACTGCACTGGTAAGGCATGGATCCGAAGCCTCTTGAAGGTCAACAAAGGCTCTCCATACCATACTTCGACTCAATACGTCCCCGGCGTATAGAACGGTAACATGTCTCTCCAAATATCTGAGCTTAGGTATACGGGGAAACCCCACCCCTTGGGAAGATGGGTGATATGGCTAAATTGAGCGGAGGGGGACAGCTAGCGTCTGTTCTCCATGTTAGGGGCGGCTAGCTGTCCTTTCTGTCCTGGCTTCCTACGGGACTTTAAACAACTAGGAAGCGTACCCTCCGACGAGACAGGAGGTTGTGGGAGAGGCCTTGCAAGCCACCCCCAATAATACCGCAACGAAAAGTCAACAAGAATGGACACCAGGCCATGTCTATTAGACGTGCTCCCTAGGAGCAGGCCACGAAAGAAGAAGAAGAAGCTCTGGTGTCTTGGCTAGAATTCAAACAGACTTGAATTCATGTTTGTTCTAAGACCAATTATTTAAGAAAGTATTGAGTGATGGTCTACATATTTTCACTTGAGGTCACTTGGGGGTCTGCTGAAGTTAAAATTCTTGATGGCTGCATTAAATATTTGTAGCTACTCTCTGACATGTTCATGTACATTGCTTACCGTGAACGTCCCCTTTAAGCCATTTGGCTTAATTGAACCATGTTTTTCTATGAGTTTATGGTGTACTGCAGATATAATGTATGCGATCCAAATATTCCTATAGGCATAGAACACATCTTACTTGGTGTCATTGTTCCTTGATCTGATTTGGTTCAAGTCTTTAAATTTTTTTCTTCATTGGCGCCATGACCTCGACGAAGACCTGTCATTTCTGGCTCTCATGACCCTGTGTTTAGTTAATTTACTCTTAGCTATATAGTCAGTCCTGTGGATGAGGATGCACACCTATGCCTAAACCAAAAGTTAGTGTCGTTTAGTAACGTTATGAACATAAATCTAGTAAAGACCTCTAAAGTCAATATGCCAAAAAGCCCTAAAATTATTTCTCCGCTAACACACTGCTATTTGTAACGATTTTGCAATGTGATCTAACCCATCTGTAGCAATATATGAAGCAAAATAAACGCAAAAACTTTTACTCCCAACGCCATTGCCTTACTGGTGTATTCAATTAATAAATCTAATTTACGCCTCCGAACGTGCCGCAGAGCAACAAATCAAACTCCTTTTGCGTTACCGTGCCGTGCCGGGCTATCAGATTTCTGTTTGTGAAGGATCGAAGGTTCGTTTTGTTTCACGGATGCCGATAATTATGTTTGCTTTTGATTAACGAACTTCATTTTTCCGGCCTGTGGAATTGTGCAACTTTTACGAGCGCGGGATGTAAATACCACGCGAATTTCGGTACTCGGTTGGTCTGGAAAATGTGGCCACTTGCAGCCCCGCAGTAAATGGAGCACTGAGCACTTTTGGGGGATACCGAACGTCGGTTCCAAGTTTTTCCTCACGCTAAGCCCCGTGTGGTGGTAGGTGATGGTGGTGGCGTGAATGCCATAACGGCGTCGTGTGGTGCGATGCTTAATTAAGCGGATTGTGATTGATGGAAATGTTGTGGCTAATTGATGGAAAGGGGCAGAGATTTTGCGTGCTATCGATAGTAAAGATTGGATGGAAATGATTGGTACTGTACCGATGAGCGGAACTGGAAAGCTTATTAGAATGTAAATTTTCAAAATCTCACTCTGTTTGCTGGAGGTATTAAATGGTAGAGCGTCATCAAAGTTGGTTGCTTATCTGGCAGTGGATGTTGACCGGGTTTGGGTGGCAAGATGCGACAGATGGGGCAACGAAGAACGGATGTAATTAATTAATCAAGTTTAAATTCTTCCCAAATACATCTTGGTGTAATCAGCTTAACTCTGCTAAATGGATTTATAATAGATTTATTTATATAGTTTATCGGAGCATGCTTTAAAATAGATAATATTTATGATAAGGTTTTTATAAGTTCACTACCGGAAAAGTCTCAATTAAAATGTGTAGAATTGGACACGCTTATGAAGTGCTCGTTCTATAATACTTTAAAGAAACTTTATTTTATTCTACTGTGACGGACTGCGTAAGGATACCTCGGACAAGTAAATAGTTAGATATTCTTTAGGAAATTGTTGCAGTATTTATATGGTTTTCAAGAAGTAATCATTTCGAACAACGGAACACAATTTTTATACCTTGATTTTTAGGACTTCTGCACTCTTCAAGGTATTCATCACATCACATTCATCACACTATCCAACCCAATTTTTAAACGGTGTATCTCGTGCAGAAATGATGTCCAGTAGAAATATCTATATGATATCATCAATATTCAGATCAAATAAAACTGAGAACTGAGACAAGGAATACGAGAAGTTAGAAATAAGTGTAAATTAAAAAGAAGTGACACAATCGAAAGAAGTTTTGAGATAAGCGATACTGTGTTCGACGAAGTACACTAAACCAATTATTGACAGTAAGGCAGCCAGGAAGAATTCATTATAACCAGCTTTAAGAAAGACGTCAACGTTTGATGGGTTCCCTCGCTAATCAATTGAAGTCTCGAGTTGCTCAGGTGAGTTAACAAGATCACTCGATAGCACTATAGATCATTTTCAATAATTTGGTAATCTCCAAACAGGTTCTATCAACTTTGATTCGAGAGAGAGAAGTCTAGATTAGATGTCTATGTAGTACTTGAACTACTTAATCGTCATGCTTCTTCTTCTTCCTTGGCACTACAACCTCGTGAGGTCTTAACCTGCTATTGCTAGCTCTCTGTGACTCAGTTTTTACCCGTAGCTGGATAGTCAGTCCTGCGTAGGGGGAGACGATCCGCCGGGATTCGAACCCCGGTCCTGCCGTGTGAAGACCGGCGCCGCTATCGTAAACACTACTGGGCCGCCCCGTCATGCTAGTTAAATAAAAAAAAAATCACCTACACGGAATACCTTTCCTGTGTAGCAAATGGTGTCCTTTGCTTCTGAAATAATCAATCAAAGATACTGTTGTGCGTCAAAAAATGACTTGAGGGTTTCAACAGTGCTCTTGAAACTGATGTCTTTCGGAAGCTTAAACAGGATCTAACTAACTTCAGTATTCTCAACATCAGGCATATTTTACTGGCATTATGTAGACTCTTGGCGACACGAATATGTCTACATGCTGATTAAACAATTCGAAAAATCTGATTTCGTTCTCCGGATCAAAATCGATTTCGCTACCGCTCGTTACCAGTGCCTTGAGAGAGTTTTATAGATTACAAAGAGTTGGTGTTGATGGCGATAACTTTTGCATTTACAGATTTTTACCTGATTATTTACACTTCTCATCAATATTCAACCCCTTAAATATGTGTCTACTATATTCAAAAGCGAGGCTTTAGCATAAATTCTAATGGATTATCCTAAACCAAAAGAACCAAATATGCAAAAAGTTTTATCTCCCGGCCAACATTACCGCAAGCAGCATTATTGTCAATATCAGCCGAAACTTTCATCATTAAACTGGCGAATGAAAAAGTTGAGCACAAATTCATTAGGGTGCTAATCTGTTGAAACGGACCCGGCTTAAGCTCGTATTTAGAAAAGCTAATCTCTTGTCTCGTGTTTGTCGTACGGAGTACGGGTCCCCATTCATCAGCATTAGCAGCACAGAACATGCTGCAAATGTTGAGCTTGTCTGTTAATCTCGGGTACGCAAGTATGAGGAGACCCAGTTTTTTTTTTTTAAATAATCCTTGCGATAAAAGAGGTAAAGTGTTAGTTGAAATAAATGACCGTTGACTGCGATACATTCACGATGATGTGCAAGTGTGCTTTTAATTGATTAAACAATTTTGTAACAGTGTTCTCTAGAACGTTATTATAGCACCTTCCAGCAGCCTGTAAGCACTGTAACAGGTCACGAACAATCGAACTATGCTCAAAAAACTAACAGTGAGGTGAAATTGGCCCGCTTAGACAAGACAAACAATCTTTTCTTGGTCGAAAGAATGAAAAGCAAACGAACGTGTGTGCGAACGACTCTTCAAATATTGACGACCACCTGGGACGATGGATTCAGCCGGTGTCCGTGAAGGGTTATGAAGATGCTAATATTTGCCCAGAGTGTAAGGTTACGAACTAGTTACGAAATCAAACAAACTCGTCGAGCAAGTAGTAGAATGGACCGGACTAGACCGGACTGGTACGGGGATACGAAGCAGGCAAACGGTCACATCCGAACTAAATCTCGCTGTCTGAATGATTAACAAAAAAAGCAAGTTTTATACGGTTGTTTTATACGTGAAAATTACGATTACGAATCGCAAAAGATAAATGTCTTTATTCGTCTCACCGGGAATCCACCAAGAATCCTCCGGCGAGAGAGAAAGCTAACAAAAGGTACAGCTATTCTGTTCGGCATATAAATCTAAGTGCGAGAGCGAAACAACCAAAAGAAAAAGAACTTCAAATCATTAACATAATCCGCAACCATGGAGCTTGCGCTAAAAAGGGGGTAAGTTTGGGAGGTAAGTAATGAGTCCTATTAATTAACAGCAGGAA
>KZ061771.1:339307-358525 GCA_002091835.1 Anopheles maculatus
GAATAAAATTTATGCTCTCGTTTTTTGTTGCTTCTCGGTGCGTTTGCAAATCACAAAAAAGCTTCATTCGGGCCTGTTCTTTCTCTGTTCGATTCGTCGGTTTGGTGATAATGGTTCGTTTGGGTGTGCGCCAATTATACGGAAGCCGATCGGGGTTAACTAGTGGCTGGTTAGCATAGCGCAGAAACACCAAAAACGGTATACAGCTGCGTGCGTTAGTGCGGACAAATCAATATTAATTAATTAGCATAAACAAACCATTACTTGGCGGAGAGATTCTTGGGCTCGGAGTGCAAGTCATTGACACAGAAAAAAAGTAAGCTTCTAAGATGGGGCAATGTTGCCGAACTATCGCATGATAATAGCGTGCTTTGTTTATCAGGTTATTTATCAGGGCATGAATTTGAAAAACTTATCGTTTTGGCCATGTTTGGCGTTTCTGTGGAAGAATGAAGTTACCAAATGGTGGGCTGTGAAATATTACCTTTACCAAAGCTGTGACATATTATATTAAAGACTCTTGATAAAATTATTAAGTAGATTTAGATACTAAAACCATGTAAGGTAATTTGATGGAACCAAAAATTGAAAAGCATAGTAGCTTATAATGTAATAAGAAAGTTGCAATACATATGTTCTTGGTAATATTCATTATTTGTTAAGGAAACTTTTTACTAAGAATACAAAGCATATTCGATCTGGAAATTCCAAAATAGCAATTTAAAGTGTTCTGTTAAAATAGATTACTGACATATTTAACATGATATTCAATCGCAAAGAATTTTCATAAATGAGATATTTGTTGATGTTTACCAGGTCAAAATAAAGGAATATAAAACCAAATCATAGAACAGTTTTTTTAGCACAAGATAGTTTATTCTTTTCGGTCTCAAACATCAAATATCCACAAAATGCCTTAAAAATAAAAAAAAATCTAAATATTTAAATGGAAAGGATTATTTTTCTGGAATTATTAAATTTATGTTACCATTTTCTTAGTGTTCAGAGTACTTTTTATGAAAAACTGCTACTTACTCGCTTAGGCTATGGTTCACATTATTCAACATTTTTGTTCACGCCCAACAGTTAGGCTATCCGCATTACGCATTACCGAGCCGAAGTTAGATTGGATGAATCTAGGTCCTTTCAGATTAGGATTAGGAAGAAATAAATGTATACACTCACAATCAGATATTCATCGAGTACGCACCTTAGCATAAAAAAAACATTTGTGCAAGTTCTTCGATAATTCTGCGACGTAACAATTTTCATATAAAATCTATTCTATTCTTCCTAAAGTAATTAAAATGCACTCTCGAGCTTATGAACACTGTTTTGTAGGTTTTGGTGGCACAATTTTGTGCCAAATCATGAGTCTAATAATTTTTGCTAAGTTTTACTTCTAACACCGGCAAGGCAAGCGCGTCAATACCCAAAGTTCTCATTAGAATAGGATTTAATAATAAAAAAACAGTCGTAACCACTGCAATAATTGTATAGAAAAGCTGATTGGTTCAATGTATGTTGTTCTCAAATGATATCAATCGGTTGTAGAACCCCACTTTGACAAAACTAAATTCAAATGTGTCCTCAAAGACCATTAAAGAATTTCTATATCACAGCAAAACTTCATATAAAATGGATTTGGTTCTTTCCTTGGAACAAGGCTTTAAACCTACCAAATCACTATAACTTACTTATTTACTTACTTACTTAACAGGCGCTACAACCGCTTCGCGGTCTTGGCCTGCTGCAACAATCCTCGATACCGCTCACGGTCTAGCGCCGTCGTCTGCCAATCAAGTACCCCGGCCGTTCTGGCGGACGTATCAACGCCATCACTCCTCCTCCGTTCAAAAGAGGCGAATGAGGTCTCTTAGACCCAAAGCCTCTATAAATAAACGAAAAAAAAACTCCTCCTCCGTTTGGGAATGCCATCCTACTACGCCTCCTCTGTCCATGTGGACGGCTTAAAAGGACTTTACGAGCTGGGTCGTCCGATGTCATTCTCATGACATGACTAGCCCACCGGAGCCTGGCGAGTCTAATTCGCTGCACGATGGTGAGGTCACCGTACAGTCAGAGGCGTATTTGAGTACTAGGACTATAAAGGTTTTGTACAGTCCCAGCTTTGTCCATCGCGACAGGTATTTTGAGTGGAGAAGTTTCCTCAGGCTGTAGTATGACCGGTTGGCAGCCTGCACCCTTGCGCGCAACTCAACGTCTATGTTGTTATCGGTGCTGACTTTTGACCCCAGATAGGTGAAGTTTTGGACGACTTCGAAGGTGCGATCACCATCTGTACATCACCCCTGCGTAAATCGGTGTTTGTTAGCAGGGCCGCTGGTGGTGCCACCATCATTTTGGTTTTTGCCTCGTTGATCTCCAACCATAGGTTTAGTGTGGCTTGCTCAATCCTTTGGTAAGCTTCTGCTACATAGGAGAGCCTCAAACCAATGATGGCTATGTTATCAGCGTATCAGCGTAAGCAATTAAATTAATATTAAAATGCATTATTATTTCCAGGTATAATAGCCTGGAAGCCACGTGTCAGGGTGGGTATTTCAAAGCCCAAAGTTCTGGGTGCTCATAAGCTTTGTGAAATTATTTCGCTTTGAATGCGCTTTATGAAAACTTGGCGTATGCAGAACTTGAAGCATTTCTAAGACTATTGATTTCGACAATATGAAATTTCTCTTCGTTTTTGTACCTCAAGAGCTTTAATTGCTGCAAAATGTTTTTTCATGCTAAAACTTTAGCCAATTATTTGGTCATATTTTTATTTTCAAAAGCGTTTTATGTAAACAGTTTATCCAAAAATAAATAAATAACATATTTACTGGTAAAGATTTAACTTGTTTATTTAAAATCAAATGCGAAAAAGGACATTTTTGAACTCCATTTCGGATTCATCTTTAATCATGTCCCATGCAGTGACGGAAGCAAAATAGTGAAAACAAAGAAAAAAACAAAACGCACAGAAGACAATAAATTTTCCGCATGCCGTACCCCGCTTTTCAATTATGAAAATTGTCAGAATCGTTAATGATAATGAGTGATAGCGCAGGCCAATTTTATAAATGTATCGGAAACACACATTCCGAATCGACACATCGAGCAGAACCTCCACGAGCAGAGCCGGTGGAGTGGCGTATGAATTAACACCTTCGTCCGGGCGTTGTGATTGAAGCGAACTTCACCGGAGCAGCAAAAGGCGAGTGGGTGAAAAACCGGAGCCATAACACGGTTGTGATTGGTTGGTATGATATATGCGCCCGAAAGCGTTCCATACTTTATGACCTGCTGTCAAACGGAGCGAACAACAAGGATAATTGTTAGCACTGGGTGCATAATACATTGCCGTGGCAAAGCAGTTAACGTTTGAGTTTTGTGTGTGTTTTAAACCTTTGGCAAATTATTTCAACTCCCTAACGTATTTGCTGTATTCTATCTCTTGTAACCTTAAAAAAAACATAAAAACGAAGCAGCGACCTTATCACAACAAGGATAAACCAAAGATAGAGGGTTTTTGGATGATGATGCTAAAATTCACATCCACTGCTGATCGGTTTTTTCGGTCGGCCTTTTTCCAACACTGCATGTGAACACGTTTCGGGCCCGGCTACCAAAGCACATACGAAACCCACCCACGGCAAGAGGGTACGGTGGTACAGGGCGCAACATTTTGTATCGTCGAGCCCCAAAACCGATAGGGAGGCTCATTAATCAGTGGCAGAAAAATGACAGACTCATGAATAACGGAAGCGGAAACGTGAAAGTGCTGAATAATTTATCAGCCCCATCGGGCCCGGGTTCGGTCGGCGAGTCCCGGAGCAGTAGGTCCGGGGCGACAGTGACGACTGGGCCACTACCAAGGCTTTTTCCATGGATGACTGTTTCTACCAGAATCAAGTTGAATACGAAAAAAAAAAACGGAAACGAAAACACATCCAATCCTGCCAAGAAGATGCTTGGAATCTGGGTGACAAAATCAAAACCTGCTGACGGCGACGAATTTATGTTTTACTTGATTTTCCGTTTATCCAGATTCGGCACTCAAATCTACTGAAACACGTGATCCACACCCGGCAGCACTGTGGCTGTGACTGCTGCAATGGCTCAATCGAACCAGCTGGCGGCGGATGAATTCATTTCCTGTGGTGTGGTGTGCGTGCCGACTCCTTCAAATGTTTAGTGATGGATGGAAGTCGCATCAGCTAACAGGACATTTCGATTCTCGGGAAAAAAAACTTTGCCATTTTCAATGCAAAGTTCTATTATTAATCAAGTTGTCCATCGATGGACGGTGGGTGCTGGGTGAGAGATCGGGCTTTAATTAAATTTTTACAATGCTCACAGATGAACAACGGTTGCATGAATAAATGAATTTACTCGTGGGGGTTTGTTGGAAAATTATCATTTTTCATTTCAAAACTAAAATGTTGATTTGTTTGTTATGAGATTTTGGAGTTATTCAGCAAGAGTTTTCTAATTTGTTAAGTTTTTTTTGATAACTATGATAAAAAAGCGCTATTAATAAAATACAAGAGGGCCTCGTATTGCTTAGAAAAATCGAGCAGGCTATTTGAGGCTATAAAAGTTTGTACATATACGGGCTCAGCACCATTTTCGTTCGCCGAGATTCGATCGTAGCGGGCACTCAATAGTCACTCACATTTCTTGGAACTTTACTCATTCTAAAGGAGATTTTGCATCGAAGCAACATTTGAAATAAATGAGTACTTGGCAGTTGTATGGGGATTTAAAAGATAAAGAACTCATTTTGAAGTGTGCGTCGATAGAATTTCGGCGATCGAAATTCGTGCTGAGGGCGATAATTATAGTTATTTAATACGACAGCTACTTCAGCCATTGCATTAAATTTGTAGAATACTTTTAAACAATATACGATAAAAAGGAAACAAACATCGCAATCTCCAAGGTCGTAATGGATTTTGACATCGAAAAATTGTCATAATGGAGTGTCTTACTAACAGTTTTACTGGTAACTGGAAAATACTGGTGTCTATTTTCATACATCTTCGCAGGATTAGCTACAAATTTTCATCCGTCCAACGACCAATGCTGTACCTGATAGCGCACAACAAGGTTCCGTACGGGACTACTGCTGAACAGGATGAATTCTTCTTCTTCTTCTTCTTCTTTCTTGGTCTAACGACCTCTTAGGTCATGCCTGCCATTTATGGCTTACTAGACTTATTGTAACCGCATACTTGGATAGTCAGTCCTCACTATGGGGGAACGGCCCAGATGAGACTTGAACCCCGGTCCTGTCGTGTGAAGACCGGCGCCGCTGTCGCATCTACCACCGGGCCGCCCCATGAACAGGATGAATTGTGCGTTCTCAACCTGCGCAGTTAGCTCCCGAATAGAGACTCTGGAGCACAGGTTTGCCCTATGCCTTAGGGTAACTAATGCCTGGAGCATACTCATACAGGCTATAGTAGTCATCGTCCCAAATCGTAACCTTAATTTCCCAACCCTTCTTTTGCCTGCTTTAAGTCATAATTCCATAAGTAAGAGGGTTCCCATTCTACGTTTGTTGCAAACTACATCATCCACATTATTGGAAACAACAATGCTGCAATTGATGAAAATATCCTTAGATGTTCTTTGTAAAACCTGTAGGTTGTCATTACATGTACCACGCCATTCTTAATATAAACTCGATTTTACAAAACAAAGAATTCAAATGTGTTTATCTTCTTGCTATATTTACATATAATCTCGATTTTTTACTCTTCGTCTTGGCAGTTCCAAAAAATAGAGCTTTTATTAAGCATGCATTGCTCATGCACAGTTTAAGATTGTGCCACTGGCAGGGTAGAGTCTATATCACATTTGGCATTAGCAATCAATCTTTCAGATTGACCTTTACTTGCTCCACCTATAAAGACTCAGTGACTCACACCCAGATTACGCTGCTCTTGATCTGCTACTGGGACGCTAGTTGATGTGCTAGTTGCGATCCAACTCCTACCATCCACTGCTCAATCTTCTCTAGGATTGTCGAAAACAATTAAATGATCTTCTCTTCCCATCATATCCCGCATCGAGGATATCTACCAGTGGGAAGTCACACAATCATTGCAACGGACAGGTTGAAGTATCTGCGAATTGAGCTTTGCCGCAAGCAGCATCACAATCGGCATCTGAAAATTCGGTTTACGGATTACCAATATCGTTGCTATCAGGAAGATGAAGTACTATGGCTATGACAATTAGAGTGGACATCACCAGCTATGTTGCTTGAAGCTCCAGGTATAAAGCCAAGACGGCACAGGACTTTATTGAGCAAGATTTCCCTGGAGGGATCACCAAACTGACAAGTATTCTCTTGTCTACGTTTTTTGTTTGTACGCTTTGACTTTCAACTCCTAATCGTGTTTTTCGTGTGCTAATTCTGCTACTGATCAATTCAGCCACAAACAGCCATGGTACTGTCTAGGATTCGCGTCCCAGTAGCAGATCTAGAGCAGCATAATCTGGGTGTGAGTCACTGAGTATTCATAGGAGAAGCAAGTAAAGGTCAGATTGATTGCTAGTGCTAACTTAGATAAAGACTCTATAGCAATACGGTAAGAGACCTGTCAGTGGCACAATAATAAAATGTGCATGAGTAATGCATGCTTAATAAAAACTCTATTTTTTTTTAAAACAGCTTAACAACAATTAAGACTAGGATTAAAACATTCAAGTTTATCAGATTTACATAAAAAAAATGATACAACAAATCAAATCAAATATCTAATGCTTCATTCAAGATAATATTTGTATGATTTGTATGATTTCAATCATTTTTTTTGCCTCAAGAAAATATGCCCAGCTAATCATGTGAAGATGTATGAAAATTGTTTACCGGTATAGTAAGACTGTTACTTAACATTCAAAACACTCCATTATGTAGCGCATTACACCTCAACCGTACAGTCGTTCATTGAAACGCAGCAAGGTGTGGAAATTGATCATTTATCATCAATTTGCATCTGGGGAGAAGGAAAATGATGAGCTGGTCGTGTTTAATCCAGTACCGATAGCGTCAAGGATAATGTAGACTCGGCACCCCTACATACTCCTCCTCGTCCCTCTCGCACCCAAATTGTGTTGCCATTTTGCTGCGTAATGTTGTACAAACACGTATTCCCAACACGGTGGCGCTTCCCGAAACAACAATTTAATTTCCATACGAGCTAGTCCGTAGACCGGTAGCGCCCGCCGAAAACGGTCGCTTCAAATGCGTGTGGTGGAGTGTGGGTGAGTTAGGACGCTTTTCGATACGCTTATCGACACCATCGATAAATTGACTACTTTCGACGCGGTACCAGGATGCTGCTTAATTGGAATTTATTCGGGTTTGCTTTTAACGCCACAGACTGTTTGCCATTCTCCAAAGCTAGAGGGCGTAAGAAGCGAACTCGTCCGCTGATCGAGTGGTGATGAGCATGGTCTGGTATTCTTAATTTAATTACAAGTTTTAAGGCCCCATTCGACCGCATCCGACGTCGGTGCTATTTCGGAAGTACGCGACACTTCACAGCGCAGTGGCACATGACTTCCTCGTGTACGGGAGTACCGTGAGCGGTGTGAGTTTGTCGTTGCGTTGTTTGGGATGGCTGGCGATGAGGAATGATAAATCAATTAACAAAATTGAATGTTGTTCAGTAGCTGAGGTGTTTTGGGGCGTCGCTGTTGCTCGGTGTTTGGGGCGAATTAGTGGCACGACACAAGCGCAGACAGTCCACCATCGTCAATATGTTCGCTGCCGTAACAACGAGAACGGCTTGTTTTTGGGTAATTGTTTAATGAATGATTAAACACCAGCGCACGGAATGCAATCGCGGCCCGGAATCAGGATCGAAAGTTTCGCCCTAATTGGTGTGTAATTCAATTTGGTGATTTGAGGTGGTGAAAAATCATTTGCAAACAAACATGAAAAAAAAATCCGCTGCCTCCTAAAATATGTCTCTTTAAGAAGCTTCCACCAGAATAGAAACTTCTTCCCCGGAACGTTCCGAACGGAAGCATAAATAAACCCCAACCAAACGATTGGCACGTGGAAGAGCTAGCTTGCTGCTTTCTGCTTCGATCTCGGATGCTCGGAGACCGCTGCTGTGACCGCTTATGTTCAGCATCATTTAGTAGCAGCACGATTTATGTCATTTTAATTCAGTCTAATTCGGGCAGCTTGGGCTCAGTACGACAAGATAAATTATGCTCGTTAGCATACGTTAGGGTGACAATGGAAAAATGGCAAATGGTCGAAGCATAGCCTATGGGTTGAGGTGTGTGCTTTTGCTATGAAGCAAGCAATTTTTATGGATCAGTAAGCTTTGTCTGGAATTTTTCGTTTTTCGTTTTTTATATTAGAAGCCTCGTCAAATTGAGCAACCTGTAAAGTATTTACAATTCTGATAGTCGTTAACGAAAGGAATAATGCTTAACTAAAGCTTTTTGGTCTTATACGTAACTTACACACCTTAACACATTTAATGTGGTTTCTTTCTTCGATTCGATCACAAAGTATATTTGTCCTCAGGCTGGTGTCATTGCTCGATCGTACACGAGAAGCCGTGTAATCATTGCATTGGATTTGACGGATAATGTAGGATAACCAGCCTTATTTTGAAGCTATGACCTTACCAGGCAACAGGACAACCACACAAGCTAGTTCTTACCTCACAAAGCAGCTCAACTCACAAGCTAGTTCTTACCTCACATAGCAGTTAACTCTCAACAAGCGTTAACAACTTAACAAAAGATACAATATTTTCACAATGGTTAATAAACGTCAGTTTAGAGTAGTATATAACACTTAAGTCACGTGCTTGGTTCTTCCTCTCAATTTATCATTATTCTCCCCATTATCCTCCTATTATCTTCCTTATTATTTATCGCAGATTCAAAGATTCCAGGAGATTTTGCAAGAACTAAAACAACAAACAGTCACAAGAGGTAGGACAAACAAAAAGGCAGATTAACAACGGAGCCAAGATGCTGCTGTTCTGGACACCGGACGTGTTTCAGAAAGCTTCTGAAAGAAAGTCTTTAAATCTCACGTGATATAGCGCATAATCAAGTGCGATCTGCGCCATTAAGATTGATTCTGGAGGTCTAAGCCGTTTTAGTTTACTAAGTATGCTTACAGATTTGTGTGTGCACAATCTTTTTGATTACCCTAGGTAACACGGAGTTTGGGTTATGACTAGCGTTGTTTTATGATCAAAATTGCACCGGGACCTAGCCACGATGCCATACACCAGTGATCCGAGACCTCTTACACGTCACGTCGCATGATTATCACAAAACACTGTTCGGTGTGCTGTGATTCACCGTCGTTAACTCTCTTATTCGACCAGTTCATACATCTAGTCACAAATCCCATCAGGTTTAAGGATATTGAACATCTGTGGTAAAAAACCGGCACATTGTAGGGGCTGCTGATCCCCAACATAACTTTATAATTGCATTAGTTACCGACTGGTAGTTTTTTTGTAAGGTTTTTTGCTTGCCCTGTTTACGGAGTCCGAATTTAAAAGGGCCAGTTAATGACATTGCGGAGCATATCAAAAACAGTATTTAGAATTGCATGCAGTGTTGAAAACATGATGACACAAGGGTTGCAAATATCTCACATATCTCTTACTAATTGCTGATCTAAGGAGAGCAATACATAAAGGGGCAACTCTTAAAGCGAATCTTCTAATGTGTAGCCATCGTATCTCATCGTGTGTGAATCAATATCTTTATTAATAGAAGAAAACCAAAACATCCACTGAGCCGTCAAAGTGTGGGTTTTTAGGGCCAAGCAATTGCAGGTGTGATGTTCTCTAAACGCGGGCCAACCGACGGTATGCAGCAATTCTACACCTACGTTCCAGCTTCTTGCCTAGGTGTCCTGGGTGAATACGTTGCTAATATCGATCTTACGAAACGATGTATTCGTAGCTTCGAAGTTAGTTCGTGTGATTTAGTATTTAGTATTAATGTCTAATCGTTCGTCTGCAGTTTTTATGCAGATTTAAGAAATGTTCATTCAACGTTCGTGTTCGCCTTAAGATGAATCTAAGGTCCAGAAAATGAGTCAGAAATATTTCAATAGGAGGCACAAAACCAAGTTGTTTGTCTCCCATCTGATTCGCGAGCGACAATGAGTCAAACTCATCACTGGTTTAAAACATAGCTCCGATTATCAATTTCACTTTGTCCTGGTTCATACTCCCTATTTACAGGTCACATCGGCCCATGAGAACGCCATTAAGGTCATCGATTATGCATGTACTTTCTTCTATTCTTGTATTGCGTTTTTAGAGATGCTGCTATGATTCATAATGTAAATAAAAGAAGCTACTCACACAAGCGTATTCTAACACGAGTGCTATCACCTATAAAAGAGCTAAGAGTGATGTGATTTAATAAGTGTGGTTGAACAATTTCAGTTCAGTTTAACTCTAAAGAGCATTGCAGCAAGTACTTTGTCCTGGGATGTATTTTCCAAGTGTAACCACTTTGCTGTTCGTAGCCCTGTACAACGCGGAAGCAAACGTTGCAACGCAACCAGAAGTATAGCGAAATCAATAGATTGGTTAGGAAAGTGTTGTTCATAACTTTATTACTTTAAAATTATCCTTTTCAGACGTGCAATGGTGGCATCTGTTTACCGAAGCATTTGTGTCCAACGGGAACAATCGAAGATGGTGCAACTATGAACTGCAACGATCGTGTAACGTTGCAGGTTGATGAAGAGAACGAATGTGGAGATTTCATGAAGATATGTTGCAAATGGTTGACGCGTTCGTTTGAAAATATTCCGGTAAGCAATATTTATGAATTAGCGATTGAAATTCGTCCACAAAACTAACTGTGAGTGCTTATCAACTTTAAGACCTCATCGTATGATGTAGCAAACGGCAATTACAAGTGTGGAATAGTTAACCCTGGCGGACTGGTGTACGATATACAGTCGAACCGTAGTGTTTGTGATATCAGTTCGTTTTATCGCGAAAGAAGACGTGTTGTCCCGCCGAAGGTTCAGTTTTGACTGTTTATTCTTCGTCATGTATTCATTTGTCGTGTGTGATATCAGTTCGTTTTATCGCGAAAGAAGACGTGTTGTCCCGCCGAAGGTTCAGTTTTGACTGTTTATTCTTCGTCATGTATTCATTTGTCGTGTTCATTCTTAGTTCATTTTTAGTTCATTTTTAGTTCCCTAGTTATGGTTCGTTTAAGTGTTTAAATTCGATTCTTATCCCTATTCATGTAATTTACAAACATTCCGGCCACCAAAAAGAAGTAGTTCTTTTTTAACTGAGTTCAATTGATTATGTACATGAAACTATTTACTTAGAAATTGAGCGAGAATCCTAATTCATGCATTGAGTTCTTCATTTGGAATTGGAAGAATTGCTAAACGAACACTCGGTCGAACAATCTGTTTCCCTGAAGCGGTGCGTAACGTCACTACACGTACTATTCCGTCCTTGCCCGGATGTAACGCTACGATTCTACCCATTGGCCACATTGTAGGATGCACGTTATCCTCCTTTACAATCACTAACTGATTTTCCTTCAGAATCACCGGAGAACCGTTGCAGTGTTTGGCGCAGGCCTGCAGTTGCTGAAGGTACTCAGGCATCCAACGAGACCAAATGTTGCGAACGTTCTTTTGTACCAGTTGGTATTCCTTCAGCCGGTTGTCAGGTATCTCAGTGTAGTTCACTTCTGGCACAGCTTGCATGCTTCTACCGATGAGAAAATGAGCAGGAGTTAGTGGTTCTAGATCTAGGGGTTCACAAGATAAAGGGGTCAAAGGGCGTGAGTTTAAGCATTGTTCAACTTGAGCTAAGAGGGTTAACATGCTTTCAGTTGTGATACTTATGGTTCCGATGCTCCTGATGATGTGTTTCTTGGCTGATTTAACGGCTGCTTCCCACAGACCTCCGAAATGCGGTGCACGTGGCGGGATAAATTTCCAGGTCATCTCGTTGTTTGAACACCAGTTGAAGATTCTTGCGCGATCGTCTTCGTTACACTTCAACATTTTGTAGATCCGATTAAGCTCGTGTGATGCGCCTTTGAATGTAGTTGCGTTGTCCGAGTGTAGCTCTTTAATCCTTCCACGTCGTGCGACTAGGCGACGTAGTGCTCCGAGAAATGCTGTGGTGGTGAGATCTCCAACCAACTCGATGTGAACGGCCTTCGTGGCAAAGCATACAAATATAGCTATGTACGCCTTCGTTGGACTCCGGTTTCGAATGGTTGCCTTTAACAGAACCGGTCCACAGTAGTCCACTCCGCAAACAGCAAATGGTATAGTTGGCGAAACTCTTGAAGATGGTAAATCCGCCATGCATTGTTTCACCAGCGTTGGTTTGGCCTTAAAGCACACATGGCATCGATGATAGACAGACTTCGACAAACTTCGTCCACCAATAATCCAAAATCTCTGTCGAAGGGATGCCAATAATAGTTGCGGCCCAGCATGAAGTAACTGTAAGTGATATGCAGTTACTAGCAGTAATGCTAAGGGATGCCTTGAATCCAATAATATGGGATGTTTTACTGCATCAGGAATATTTGCGTTTCCAAGCCGGCCACCGACGCGCAGGATACCGAGTTGATCAATGAATGGTGCAGCAAATTTCAGCTTAGAATGTCGAGAGATCTCCTTGCCATGTTTGAGGTTGTGCAAATCGTCGTGAAAGGTGTCTAATTGCGATAAATGACACAATCGCAATTCCGCCCTATGGAGTTCCTCTGCGGTGAGTAGCGGAACCGATGCCAATAGTTCCTTAGCCGAACGCTGAGTGTTGATGATAACGTTTCTTTGGCTGGTTGCGCCTTTGTTATCATGTAAACGTTGAATGTATCGCAAGCAATATGCGATGACCCGCCGAAGTTTGTGATAGACCGAAAACCGTGAGAATAGTGTGTTGCGGAAATCAGAAACTGTTGAATTTGCTGCAATTCGCGATGACGCCAATCTTTCTTCATCACAGTCTACTGTTTCTCCAGCTAGAAGTGGATTATTAGGCCAATTTTCCGGAGACCGTGATAACCAAGGAGGCCCATGCCACCAGCGTTCACACGCTAACAGCTTATCTGGATACAAGCCACGCGATACGTCATCTGCTGGATTGTCTATACCTGGGACGTGTTTCCAGCACTGAATTCCAGTTTCCCTTTGTATTTTTGCGATTCGGTTAGCTACGAAAGGCTTCCAGCGATTTGGTGGGGAATTAAGCCAATGAAGAACGGTCATAGAATCCGTCCAACAAACAGTAACCGTAAATGTATTGAATGATCGACTAACCTTACTATATAGTTGAGTCGCCAAGCGTGCAGCACAGAGTTCCAAACGAGCGATGGAGTGGGTATTTGCGATCGATACCACTTTAGATTTGGAGGCTAACAGTTGCACAGTAATCCGTTGATACGTCTCTGCCCGAATGTAGCAACATGTTCCGTAGCCCTTTTGAGAAGCGTCAGCGAAGATGTGTAATTGTACGTTCGTAGCCTTGTACTGCGAGATGAACCGAGGAACTTGTAATTCCCGAAGAAGGTTCAGTGCCGAGTGAAACTTCTGCCATTGTTCCTGAAGAGATGATGGTAGCTCTCGGTCCCAATCCCATGCCTTGCCGTCGTGCTTCAACCCCCATAATTGTTGCATAAACAACTTAGCGATGAGAATGGCCGGTCCAATCAAGCCGAGGGGGTCAAACAGTTTTGCGATGTACGAGCATGTAATCCTTTTTGTAAGAGTAACTGATACTGGTGGTAGCTCAACCCTGCACCGAAACGTGTCACTTACTGGCTCCCAAGTGATGCCCAACGCCGAGACTGCTTGTACGTCTTGCCATTCGTGAGTAGGAAGTATGCCCAAATCATCCTTTGGAACCTCTGCTAGGGCGTTTGGGTTATTAGAAGCCCATTTTTTCAAGCAAAATCCAGCTGAACGTAACATGGATGAAATTTGCGTTTGCAATTTAACGGCATCTGATAGTTCTTCAGTCCCAGTCAACAGATCGTCCATGTAGAAGTCATGAAGTACTGAATTCACCGCCTGTGGGTAGATTTCCTGCTGGTCATACGCGATCTGTTTTAGTGTTCTCGTCGCTAGGAATGGAGCTGAAGCAGTGCCATAAGTTACGGTCTGTAGTTCAAACGTGTCTATCGGCTCACATGGATTCTCTCGGTACAGAATGCGTAGGAAGTTTTTATCTGGATGATCGTGAAGGATTTGCCGGTACATTTTTTCGACGTCTGCGGTGATAGCGATGGTGTGTGATCGAAACCGTAGCATAATTGAGAGCAGGTCTTGTTGGATGATAGGGCCAACAAGCAGTGTGTCGTTTAAAGAGAAGCCGGTGGTGGTTTTACACGAAGCGTCGAAGACAACTCGGACCTTCGTACTGGTACTTTTCTCTTTTAAAACCGCATGGTGAGGTAGATAATAGTGAGGGCATGAATCATCCACAGGAGCAGCAAGCCTTTTCATATGCCCCAAATTTTGGTATTCCTCCATAAACGTTGAATATGCCCTTTTCATTTGCGGATTGGCATTAAGACGTCGTTCCAATGCACGAAACCTGCGTTCAGCGATTTCTCTGGAGGCTCCTAAAACGATACCCGGATTAGGATTAATTGGCAAACAAACAACATACCTCCCCGACGCGTTACGAGTTGTGGTCGAAACGTAATGCTTCTCGCAGCTGTCCTCTTCCGTCGATAAAACAGGGTCATCCAGTATAGTTTCAGTTTCCCAAAATCGTGTCAAGATAGTTTCCAAAGGGCTCTCGCTCGTAGCAGTATGACATACCCGAGATGTATGAGTTGATTGTGATGTATTTCCTGCTACAGCCCAGCCGAACTGCGTCTCCACTAGCCATGGCCTACCAGGCCCTAGTGAACGTTTGTGTCCCGTGTGCAGCTCCCAGAAAGCGTCACCACCGATGACGATATCGACCATGCCGGGAATGTGATACTTTGGATCCGCTAGAATCACATTCGGCATGTCCCAAGAAGAAACGTCTATTGGTGAAGTCGGTATATCCGCCGATGGTGTCTCCAAGATGAGGAATTCCAATTGGGTGATGAAGTTACGTGTCTTGGATCGAACGGTCGCCGTGATCGATCCCTTTACATGTTGTTCTGATTTCCCGATGCCAGACACGAAAACATTAACCTTGGTGCGGGTAGTAAGTAGTTTCCGCGCCAGTCTCTCCGAAATAAAGTTGGACATCGAGCCCGAATCAAGCAACGCTCTCGCCTCGTGTTGCTTGCCGTAATCGTCCGCAATAAGCACTACAGCGGTTTCGAGGAATACCGCTTCATCTTCTGCCTGGGCCGCCAGTGTCACCTTCGTTTGTTGTGCTTGATGCAGCAGCGTATGGTGGCGTTCACGGCATGAACGACAGGTGTAATCAGATTTGCAGGCCTTCACCAAATGTAAACTACTGAGACAGTTCCAGCATAGTCCCTTGGATCTTACTATCTCCCTTCGTTCTTGGGTGTCTTTGTTGCAAAACACCGGACAGTTGCGTAGAGAATGTGGTTCCTCACATTCTAGCGGACACTTCGGGTAATAAGCCGTGTTAGGACTGGGTGTCGGTACTGCGTATCTGGGACTGAGTGCCGAATTTTGGCTTGACGCAGCGTTCATTATCGACCTCCGATGCGTCGCAGGGTGACGTTGGTTGCCGGCCACCTTGACTACCGTTGGGCTTGTTTCGCCGGAGAACCTTTGAGTAGATTTCAAGATTCGAATGCGTTCATATAGAAATTCTATCAGTTCATTGTAGCTATCCTTATCGCGGTTCACTGAGGCTTTCTCCCAAGCCAATATCGTTGCCGAATCCAATTTTAAGAGTAACATGTTCGATAATGGAGTGTCCCAATAGGCCATTTTAAACAAGTCTAACAACATTGAGCTGACATACGTAGGCGGAGGCGCTCTTATACATCCTAAGCTTGTGCTGACTGCTGCGCATAAGCTGGAGGCCATTTTAAACAAGTCTAACAACATTGAGCTGACATACGTAGGCGGAGGCGCTCTTATACATCCTAAGCTTGTGCTGACTGCTGCGCATAAGCTGGAGAAACCTCATCGATATGTGGCTAGATTTGGTGAGTGGAATATAAAATCTGATGCCGAAATCTACCCATCACAGGTAAGCAAGATCTTCGAGAGTAGAGGTTGACATTAAACTAACTTAAACGACGTTTTGTCTCTAAAGGATATCGGAATAAAGGAACACATCATTCACCCGTATTACTCGATCCATAACAACGGCAGACCCGAATACGATATAGCGTTCGCCGTACTAAATCGCAGAGTAATCTACACGGAACACATTCGACCAATCTGTCTGCCAACGGATAAGAATGCACTAAATGAAGAGAATGGTGATGAATGCATCACCACCGGCTGGAATATGAACTCCCGAACCAACGAACCAGCACCAATTATGAAGCGCCTAGAGGTGAAAGCTGAGGATTTCAGCCGTTGCGAGTTAATGCATTCGTTTGAGAGGGCAGACCCACAATTCATACTGCATCTTAGTTCTTTGTGTGCTGGTCCACCGTCCGGTCAGAAACCGTGCGCTTTAGATGGCGGTTCACCAATGGTTTGCCCACAGGACGATGGGTCTTACGTTTTGATTGGTATAACTTCCTCGGGTCTAGAATGTGGTTACCCCATTGCTCCGGGAGTGTATACGGACGTGTCAAAGTTTGCCAGCTGGATTAACGACACGATCGCACAGTACGAGTAGTTGCATGCCGAAGAATAGTTTGAGGGCATCAACTATGTGGTCGGCTTCCTTTGCTAATCTTGGCATAGGGCGAAGTACTCAGACATGATAATAAAAATTTTGTATACAAAATAAAGCTGAAAGGAGCGTCATCATCTAGAATTTTGATTAAAACGTATTATAACACCTTTTGTCGTAAAGCTTATCTGAGCTTTTTGTGTTTTGAGCGATAATGTTGGTTAAAATTCATAGTTGTTACTAGTACATCTAAGTCTTTATAAGATCCTAAAGTATGTTACCAAGAGTCGTTGAGTTGATTTGGCTACGCTAAAGACTTTTTAGATTTTTTTGTTCTGTTATCAGTGTATGTAGTTATATCGCATTGATATGTACCGCAATCCAAACCCTTTACCGAAACTTCATACCCTTATCCTACTATACCCTTCACAAACCTACTATAGGAAGTTTCAGCGCCGACCAGCTGACGAACGACAACGGGCTTCGGCATGTAAACTTTGCCTCTTCCAAGCACATGACCATCAGCTATACCTGGAAATCACCACTGCCGACATATTCCCAAAACGACCACGTTCTTATCGACAGAAGGCACTTCTCAGAAGTTATCGACGGACGGACTTACAAAGGGAGCAAACGTCGACTCCGAGCACTTCCTGGTTATGGTTAAGCTACGTCAGAAACTCTGCGTAGCCAATACACTGCGCTATCAGCCCACCCCAAGGCTCAACACGGATCGGCCAAGGCAAGCTGATGTGGCGAAGGACTACGCGTTCGCGCTTGGTTAAGCGTTGCCGGAGGACACCACTACCGAGGCGATGTCCCACAATGACCACCGGTGTACGATGGAACAAACCATCAGCAAGACGGCTGAAAAAACAATTGAGAATGCTACAGGAAGAACTGCCGGACGACTGGAAACTGGGTCATATTGACCCATCTTGGCTAACTTCCGAGCCATCACAGTCCTGAATACCGCCTACAAGATCCTGTCTCGAATACTCTTCTGCAGAATCGCGCCCCTTGCTACAGATTTCGTCGGGAGCTACCAAGCTGGATTTGTTGGAGGGAAATCCACTACCGACCAAATCTTCACTCTACGGTAGATCCTCCAGTAGTGCCGGGAGCACCAGATCCCCACGCACCACCTGTTCATCGACTTCAAGGCAGCCTACGATACCATAAATCGTACCGAGCTATGAAACATAATGCGACAGAACGGTTTCCCTGCGAAGCTGGTACGGCTGTTGAGGGCTACAATGGACGGTGTGCAGTGCAAGGTGAGAGTGTCGAACATGCTGTCGGAATCGTTCGAATCTCACAGGGGACTGAGGCAAGGGGACGGACTCTCCTGTTTGCTGTTCAACATCGCTCGGGAAGGTGTCATGCGAAGCGCGGGCTTCGACATCCGGGGCACGATTTTCACCCGGTCTCTCCAATTCCTTGGCTTCGCGGATGACATCGACATCATCGGGCGAACATCTGCGGCGGTGTGCGAAGCGTACACCCGACTGAAACGCGAGGCCGATAGGATTGAATTGAGGATCAATGCGACGAAGACAAAGTACCTGCTTGCCGGAGGCTCCGACCGTGATAGAGCACGACTCGGAAGCAGAGTACTGGTTGACGGTGATGATCTTGAGGTAGTAGAGGAGTTTTGCTACCTTGGCACGATCGTAACTTCGGACAACAACGTAAGCAGCGAAATCCGAAGGCGCATTGTTCAGGGGAATCGTGCCTACTACGGACTCCACAAACTCCTGAGATCCAGAAGACTCCAACAACGCACGAAATGCGCCATATATCGCAAATGTATGCCTTCTGTTATGGTTCTTAAACTATTTATTTCTTATCGCGGTCAAGGAACGAAACGTAACACAACAGAATAGAACGAACCAGCGGCCGTGGCCCTTGAGCGCTCGGGATCGACTGTGTTCGGCGTCGTCATTCGATCGGCACACAACCACGATTTGCATCGATAGTGGACGTAATGTCGACGTCGAGCTGCTGGCTGCGTCCGGTGGGCCACTGAGGCTGCGTTCCCATAACACCTTCAGATACTATACACCGGGCGGCCCGGTGGTAGACAAGACAGCGGCGTCGGTCTTCACACGGCAGGACCGGGAATCAAGTCTCATCTAGGCCGTTCCCCCATAGTGAAGTCTGACTATCCAACTATGCAGTAACAATAAGTCTAGTAAGCCAAAAATGGCAGGCATGACCTAGGAGGTCGTTAGTAGTGTTGAGTAAATCTGATTCAGTTTCATAAATCTGAATGAATCTTTGAACTGAATGAATGACTCTAAATCTCATGAATTATAAAGATTCATGAATCCCCAAAGATTCCAGAATCCTGAAAAATCCCCCTGGACCAAATCCAAGAGGGCTTCGTAGTTGAAGGGGCCTCGCAAAAATGCTTTTGCAACCACACCCC
>KZ061772.1:9941-50840 GCA_002091835.1 Anopheles maculatus
CTGAAAAAAAATCAGCTTTAATGAACGGGAAAGAGCCGATGGAATAATAGGTAATAGAAGTGTTTAAGGGTGACTAAAACAAACAATTAAGCAATTAAAGTGCAGCTCGGTTTAGTAACCTATTACTTCTACAGGAATATTTTCCAAGATCGTTTAATGCCGCAAGAATCGCCCAGAGTAGCTTGCAAAGAAGCAATCATATTGCATACTGACAGGGGCATGTACTAGAGGTAAAATTAAGCAAGACTGTCATGATACGTCATGATACAACATTGTATACAGATACCCATCTGTAGCAAAAATCATCATGTTATTTTTGTTAAACATGTAAATATTAACATTACCAACCCCGAAAACAGCTTTACTAAAGGAAGAAGATGTTGCAGCTAATCACTTTCTTCTTTTTCGGGGTGCCTTTCTTAAGATACGAGCAAAGACAAATTGTCTCGAGATAACACACAGAAACAAATCAGCTGTTGCCGGGTTGGGACAGAGCGGTGGTACGTACGACGACCCGCAGCATCTAACATTGTTGATGCTCCGAAATGCTATCGTGTGCGTGTGTGTGCTCTTCACCGTGCACTTGCCCGTATCATCCAACCCATCGTATCCCTCATCAATGGGCATGGTGGTGGTGGCGCTGTAATAAAAGAATTTTAATCACAGATACTGACTATTCTCACGAGAGCCGGTGCGTACGAACGCGCCACCACATCACCGTTCAAAAGCGCCAGTTGTGCACCCTGTGCGAGAGTGTCTCCGTCTGTCTGTCTGTATGCGGCAGAGCACGGCGTCGTGGACTTTTCCCGCGTCATGGCGGTGCGGCTGTGCTCAGTTGACGAATGTACATACAACCGGTCGCATCGCGTGGTCGTGGGACGTGTCGGTGGTTTTCTTCGGTGACTTTTTGCACCGATACACGCGCGGGTGACATACGATCGAACGATTCGAACTCGCGGTACATTATCTGAACCTTGTGGTTAAAAGCGTGGTTCACTCTAGTTGCGTGTCGTGGCGTGTAATCGTTGTGAAGTTCATCCAATCTTTGCTACTTATAGTCAAAAAATTGTAAAAGGGTTTTGTTGGACTCTTCGAGGTGTATTTCGAGGTGGACTCTTCGAGGTGTATTGCTGCCTCGTATAAACAGTGCTGATATCTTCAATGTCATGGGATGCTCAATATCAGCTGCTCAGTTGTGATTATGAAGGTGCGTCGTCAGTAGACAAGACACCAAGTGGTAACCTTAACAAGCGAACAGTCCTGTGACCGTAATTCTAATAGCGGGTGGCCTGATTGTTCTCGCGTAGAGTGTGTGGATGCTTAAGGCGACAAAATGTTCAAAAGCAAACATCGTTCCGCCGGCCACGAGCATCATCATCATCACCACCATCAGCAGGTAAATATAGATCCGGACGGTTGCATCGATTAATGCACAAGATGGAACGGTAGTGGTATGAGGTGGGAAAGGTGGGATCATCCTCGGATTTGCGATTCACGATCACAAGCATCCGCGAAGAGGAAGTAACATTTTAAACACGATAACAACAGCCAAACAAAATGTAAATACAACCTCATTAGATCGTGTTCTTTATCCGCTTTCATACCTAAGGTGGAATGGCATTGGAGTGGCTTATCTGAGAGGTTGAGCAGGGATTAATTCTCGTGTGGAAAATGCTTTAAAATCACATCCGCAAAAATAATAACAAAAGGACACACACAGAAAAGAAGATTTCGTCTCCAAATGTTGGTCGCCTTCCAACGCTCTCTCTCTCAATGTGAAGACACACTCCAAACGGACACGCTGGTCACGGGTGTTTATTTGCGAAAAGATATCACGGCACACTGGTGGTGGCCACGGGATCTCTTATCAGCGCGCAGCCAATGTACAAGAGCAACCATAAAGGTCCCGTTCGATAGGACAACTTGGCACTTGACGGTGTTGTTGGTGTCTGTCTCTTATCACATGTGTGTGCCCGGCCGGTGTGGTTGACGGATTTCTCACACTCGGCTGTGCTCGTTAGCCAATTAACATTCAACACACATAGCTGACACGACACACGATGTTTGCTGTCATTTATTGCTAGTTGGTTAATTAACGAAGAACCTCAATATCCCGATCAACCTTGCTTGGAAGAATCCAAGCAACGTGTGGGATATGGATCGACGAAACCAAAAAAAAAATAAAATGAACTACAGTGTGCACCGTGATTGCACTTTTCGTTGAACTTAACTACCACTCGAAGGGATCTAATAATTCATCGTTCATCGACATGCTGCTAAGGCGTTATCGGGACAGCGCCGAGTGTTGTCCGAGGGTATCAAGACATGTCTGATTTACAATGCTCACCGGTTACAATCCACCCCCGGGCAGTGTTTACTCATCGTAAAACGATATGGTCGTCCAATTGGACAATAAATTTTCTTCATCAAGCAGCAAGCAGGTGACATCTGAAGTGCGTTAATTTATTCAAACCCTGATGTGCCGTTAATGTTGATAATGACTTCAAAGCCATTAGGTTTGTTAGAATCGTATCTTCCGGCTGTGGTAAGCCTGAGACGGTTGAGAGAAGCTGCGCGTGTTTCTTCGAGCTTTATCTTTCTCCCTTACTTAAACGATTTTTGACGCATGACGTTTGTACCGACGGTGACATGACGATGACAAACTCCCATCATTATCATGCATTAATTCAACGAGCACATGGAAGAAGTTTACCTTACTTAATTATTGGCGATAAAAAGAGATATTTATTAAACATTATCCGCATGCTTTTTTTTAAATTAACTAAGGTAAAACTAACGCAAAGCTCATTGAACCATTATTTATTGATCAAACATTATCCTTCGCGTGCATAAAATGGGTTTTTTTTTTGTTTATCGTTTCTCAATATCTTCTTCATCACGTGAATATCTTAAATACAGCTTAAAACAAGGACACAATAATAGTGTGCCCCCAAGTGCCCCAAGTACCCTAAGTTCCTAAGTTTTCAGCGTGCGATAAATGTCATTCCTTTCGCCGTGCATGCGATGTTAGTGATGTTTGTTGTTTTTAATTGGAATAATGTTCAGGAACCTAGGATCGGTTGGAATGTTACTTGTGTTCGATGGTACCTTATATTGTTCCGAGACCGGGTGCTACTAGAACAGCAAAGGAACGAGCTCCAAAATTGTGATACCCAAATTATAAAGCGTAGATGTCTAGAGCTCTATTTGTTTTTTGCGTTTCGATATGTAATAAGCTGGTGCCGTGACCAGGATTCGTTACGCTACAAGCACTAGCGTGTGTCGCATAGCATTCTAGTGTAATAGTGTCTATAGTTTAGTGGTTTAGTTCCATGTTTAGCGGGAACATTTGACAAAATTAGATTAGAACGATTTAGAGCGATCTTCTGTCTTTGGCTTTAGCATAGAATAGAAGCGTTTGACCCTTAGACATCCTAGTATTGTCGTAGTAGAGTTGAGTTATTAGAACTAATCGTTAACAAAAGAACTACACTACAAATTGGACATGGCAGAGGTTTTCACATCGTGACAGGAACGAATCATCCTTCAAAGTATGGATTTACGTTGAAAACTTGTCCCCAAATCCATCACTTTGAAGCATTCATAGTTCCGTCGAGACTCCCAACTGCGGTGGAAACCCATGGTTTGATTGGCAAAAAGATTTATAATTGGAAAATAACACGCTAAATTCATCATTCCAAGAAAACAAAGGTGATCATACATACACAAAAAATCCTCCGCAGGTGCTCTCTAGATGCGTTTGCTTAGCCTTCGCCTTATAGTAACAGAAATCCTTCCACTAATCGGAATGTCCGCTCGTACCTTAATGTCCCCAACCGCCCTTACCTTGCCCTTGGTTAAATGATTCGCTGGCCCTTCTATCCTTCCTCTCTCTTTGTTTTGTTTGTTCGCTCTTTGTTTTTGTTTTAGTGCCAATGCTGCATTTTTAAAGTTCTAGAATGCTGTTGCTCATTAAACGCCGCGCTAGCAATACTAGTCGTTAGCCCGAATGTGTCGGAATGCTCCGAATGTTTTGATACCCGATCGCCTCCTTGTTGTCTGTCTCTTATGTGTCTCTTATGCGGTGATTTTGCTGTTTTATTTCCAGACTGTTGTGTGTGTTTGTTTCGTTCGAACGCTCCTTCGTACGTGTGTTTCTCGTTTGTTCAGCTGTGCTAAAGCGTTCCGTTCCGATATACTTCACCCGTCCGTTCAATCGTCTGTACCGTACCTAGTACAAGAAAAGTAGATCATTAACGAGAGGAGGAACTTCAAGAAGCAGTCCTCGATCATCGATCACACGACTTTGCACTTTTTTGTGTATTGGATCGTGTTCCATCAGCTAGTTGTGTGTTCATTGTAGGTCTATGTTGATCATGTACCGGTGGATCATGAGCAAAATTTCCCCGGGAGACTATGTATGCGACGTGCTGATATGCAGACGACGCTAATGCGTACAGCAGCGCTGGAACATTTCGAAAGGACCGTCACTAACCAGCAGCTCAGCGGTGTAAACACCTGACTGAGTAGAACATAATCTACCAGGAATCCTAACAGCGTCTCCGCCAGCTGCTACCGTTTTGCAAACATCTCCACAAGTGATCATTACTGCGTCTTCGGTTTCTTTAGTCGCGCATGGATGGAGACAAGAGCTACGATCACGTGAAGGCTTTGGTGAGCAGCATTCACGGATCGTTCACCAATGCTTCACTGCTGGATCGTACGAACAATAACAGCCCGTCCGGGTTGCGTACGACAGCGACTACACCGTCCAGAACACCGTCACCTTCGCCGTCAGCTTCGCCGGACGTGATCCGGACGACTACCGAGGATGAGTCGCAGGCACAGACAGCTACCTTCCCAGCCGATGGTCAGGAACGGGCAGCGGCCGATGGTGCCGCCGCACCGACCGCCCCAACAGGATCATCGGAAGCGACCGGTGTACCGGTCACGGCCGGGTCCGGTAACAGCCACAGTACGCCGACGAGACTGCTGCAGCACCGGCTGCGCATACCTTCGCTGGTCGTAACAAGCTCGCTTTCGCCTTACCATCCAAGCAATCTGCTCGCCGCCAGCGCCGACCCTGACCATACGACGCCCAGGCGGTTCAGTTTTGCGATCATGAGACGCCACTCCAATACGGTACCTACCTGCCCAAAACTATTCCATTCCGCTCAGAGCGCTCTGTGCCCTACGCCTTTAGCTCAATCCCGACCACCATTCCAGTTCACGTGAATCCGTTTAGTGTGTGCGTGTGTTTTTTTTTGTGTTTGTGTGAACCAGTTCCTCCAAAAGCTCCATTTTTCCATGATCGTGTTTTGCTCTCACTGCTACTACTACTACTACTACTACTGCCTCTTCTCTAACGCTACTACTTTCGCTGCATTCCTTAGTCACATTCTATGATCGCTCTTGCTCTCTTTCTAACGCTCCTTTAACTGCTCCTGTTTGTCACTTCTCTTGCGCATTTGACACTGGACAAATTCCGACACCTAACCACTATTCTGTCAAACTGTTACTGTGTTACGTTGAAAGCATATCATGCCAAAATGTTTTCATTGCCGGTCCTTTTGATCCGAATCTCTGTTACTTTGTTGTGCATCACTTCTCTCTTTAGCGTTTTGTTTGTTAATTGTTTGTTATCCTTTCCTTGTTCCATGTGTGAAATTTGTTATGTGTTTATAACGAATTAATCCTATTGAGATTGTGTTTCTTTTTTCGCCCACTAACAACACCTACCTTTTACGAATGATGAATTTTTCTTCTACAGCCTACATCTTCTTTACTGTTTGATGTGTAGCGCACGTCACTGTGGCTGTGATAAGTGTATTATATTACAGCTTATCACACCGAATTTACCATTTGTTTGATGTATCTGTTTGACGTAGTGTATACTATCTTGAGATTTTATCAATGTTTTATATCTGATTGTATTTGTAGTGTAAGTTGTACATGTTGTAGGAGTTGTTTGGTTTTTATTTTGATGTTTTTTTTTTGTATTTATACATTCTTATATTGTTTATATTTGTTTACTAATAAAAAATCGATACTAATGAAAATATTCTTACTGTATGGCAAAGATAAAATTCGGAACACAATAGTGGCGAAAAACGAAAATGTTTGCCGATCTCCACAGGTGTATTCATACACCAGGTAGTACTGCTGTCTGACCTACAGCGTCCGCCATCTTAATGACTCGACAGTCGTAATGGTTCGAAACGGGATCATCTGCTACATTATAGTGGCGATGCAGTAAGCAAATAGTTGGCAAGATTTCAATGCGCGTTTATTATGCTTTTTTTCCTTGAAAAATATAGTCATTTTACGTAGAACGCAGCATGAAACGTGTAAGAAGACGCTCGCCAAGGCAACCAGGTATCAAAAGGTATACCGTCCGTTAATTTGTGACAAATTAGAAGATAGTTTGCTGAGCCACACAATGCTCACCGGGTAACAGATGCAACCGATTTGGTCGGTATACTTAGCGTATCACTGTCATTGTTAACGAAATAGCGAACTGCATGAATTGTGAATGGTAAAGTAGAATGAGAGTTACTTGCGCCGATCTTGGTTGGTGTGTGTTACTGTAGCAATTGGGAACAATGTTTACATGATTAATTGAATTTCAAATAGACCGTATTAGCTGTATGGATAAATGCATTTGCTATTGCTAAGGTTTGTTGCTGTCGTACGCAGTCAAGAGTTCGCTGTACGAGCTGATGTCGTATCAGGATATTGATGGAATGCAACACCCGAGACTCGTTCCGTCACCTTTTATTTCCCTGTGGAATGAGGTGTATTTCAATGTATTTAAATACAACTCACACGTGTCGATAATACGACGGTACTTGGAATACAATAAAATATGTATGAGCTGTAATATTAGATCAGGATCTACTATACTGCGTAGTGATTTATATGCGTAGAAGGATACTGTTTCTAAGTCATCTATCATGATAAATTACGTCTTTAACAGTTCTTGATGTAATTTATGCCATAAACCACTTAGTATCTACACCTTCTGATTATTAATAGCAGACGGTTAGCTATCGAACCACTGTGATGATCGTGCGAATCAATTTTAATTACGCTCAATTTTACCTTTTTTCTGCTACAAACGTTACGGAAACGTTACATTGGTAACCTTATGCGTAGTAAGGGTCCCTATCTAGACAGACTAAGGAATCTTGGCAGGACCAAACCGAGATGTAAGGATGTCTTTAATAATGCCTGTACCTGTAGACTGATCTTGTGGGCTCCCCAAGAGAACGTCTAAGTCCTTATATCTATAGCAATTGTAATTCTTGTTCAAAACACTTCACAAAGAACTTGGGGTGATTGTTCCTTTTGATGTTCGTGTATCTCTGCACGAGCTGAACATTTTCGTGGAAAAACCTTTGCGCACTGATGCCTCCAATAACGGTGCGGACAGCTTAGCGAACTGGTGTCGTGGTGTCGCACGAGAGTCACGGCACCTACCCCTTTCCGTGGTTGCCGGGGGCGACATCGAATTCTGCCGCGTGTAGTTATGTGCTCAGCTGCATTCATCGATTAAATCTTCTCGATTTTGATTCGCTCGCAGCTTCTCACTGCGGCACGCTCGTTCTCTTCGCTCTCCGTTGTCGTCGGAATCGGACCGGCGATAATCGAGCGCACCGCATCAGCTGGAATACCTGTTTTCCGCAAATGGGGGAGGCGTTTTTGCAGGGTTCGCTTTGCTTGCTGCGGAGACGGATGCACGGAGGATAACGCCACGCCTGTAGCGGTCAGTCTGTGTAGCGCGCTCGAACGCGACTGATCGAACCGAGCGCGACTGATCGACGGGTTCGGTGTGGTGTGCACAGGCGCACTCGCTTGTGTTCGCAAGGGTTCCGCGCCCTTTCTGATCTCGTGTGTGTGTGTGGTTTCCGTTTTAACGTCCATGCGACACCCGCATAATGCACAGTGCTGTGGCTTTGGTGCAGAATTTGTTGTTGGCCGGTGCAGTGCAGTTCCGGAGCATCCGCGTCCAATGTTGGCACCGAAACGTCCAATAGAAAGAACGAATTGTTGTTGTGCTTTTCCCAGTTTCGCACAGTGTATCTATGATAGTATAGGCTAATTATTCGTTTATCACCACCAGTGCAGTGTGTTCAAGTAGCAAAATATACGCGCTCTGTAAGGAAGCTTCTATCTAAGATGTTGATTGCCTTTGTGGGTTGTCAGTAACGGTTACTTTAAATTTATCCCTAATGCTGGATCTCTTGGGATCCTTTAATGAGTTCACATTACAAAAATCCCATTAAAGTGCGTGTGCTATTAAAATGTGTAATAAAAGATTAATGTACGTTCTGTTGTTGAAGCTTTTACATTCTTGTACCATTTCCATTCACATTCTGAAATGGCGTCGTAATTCCATTTCTGGAAAAGTGGAGCGGCACAGCTAAATGGACATTTGCGCAACATTTGCAGGGAATACACAGATACAGCAATTGTTGAAACTCTAGTGAAGTGTAACGTCCATATGTGTTGGATTTATTGTTAAGAAAATCAGTATTAGAAAATTATAGCAAAAGTCGTCTGTCATTTATTTTATCACAGGAAAAGAATCTTGAAAATCTCGTCATGCTCAGTAAAAACTGTAGCTAAGAAACTGAAACAAAACACTTCACAAAGAACTTGGGGTGATTGTTCCTTTTGATGTTCGTGTATCTCTGCACGAGCTGAACATTTTCGTGGAAAAACCTTTGCGCACTGATGCCTCCAATAACGGTGCGGACAGCTTAGCGAACTGGTGTCGTGGTGTCGCACGAGAATCACGGCACCTACCCCTTTCCGTGGTTGCCGGGGGCGACATCGAATTCTGCCGCGTGTAGTTATGTGCTCAGCTGCATTCATCGATTAAATCTTCTCGATTTTGATTCGCTCGCAGCTTCTCACTGCGGCACGCTCGTTCTCTTCGCTCTCCGTTGTCGTCGGAATCGGACCGGCGATAATCGAGCGCACCGCATCAGCTGGAATACCTGTTTTCCGCAAATGGGGGAGGCGTTTTTGCAGGGTTCGCTTTGCTTGCTGCGGAGACGGATGCACGGAGGATAACGCCACGCCTGTAGCGGTCAGTCTGTGTAGCGCGCTCGAACGCGACTGATCGAACCGAGCGCGACTGATCGACGGGTTCGGTGTGGTGTGCACAGGCGCACTCGCTTGTGTTCGCAAGGGTTCCGCGCCCTTTCTGATCTCGTGCGTGTGTGTGGTTTCCGTTTTAACGTCCATGCAACACCCGCATAATGCACAGTGCTGTGGCTTTGGTGCAGAATTTGTTGTTGGCCGGTGCAGTGCAGTTCCGGAGCATCCGCGTCCAATGTTGGCACCGAAACGTCCAATAGAAAGAACGAATTGTTGTTGTGCTTTTCCCAGTTTCGCACAGTGTATCTATGATAGTATAGGCTAATTATTCGTTTATCACCACCAGTGCAGTGTGTTCAAGTAGCAAAATATACGCGCTCTGTAAGGAAGCTTCTATCTAAGATGTTGATTGCCTTTGTGGGTTGTCAGTAACGGTTACTTTAAATTTATCCCTAATGCTGGATCTCTTGGGATCCTTTAATGAGTTCACATTACAAAAATCCCATTAAAGTGCGTGTGCTATTAAAATGTGTAATAAAAGATTAATGTACGTTCTGTTGTTGAAGCTTTTACATTCTTGTACCATTTCCATTCACATTCTGAAATGGCGTCGTAATTCCATTTCTGGAAAAGTGGAGCGGCACAGCTAAATGGACATTTGCGCAACATTTGCAGGGAATACACAGATACAGCAATTGTTGAAACTCTAGTGAAGTGTAACGTCCATATGTGTTGGATTTATTGTTAAGAAAATCAGTATTAGAAAATTATAGCAAAAGTCGTCTGTCATTTATTTTATCACAGGAAAAGAATCTTGAAAATCTCGTCATGCTCAGTAAAAACTGTAGCTAAGAAACTGAAAAAACTTTAAAATTTTTGCTTTGCATAATTAATTCTGACCACAATACGGCTAGACCGTCATGCGTGAACAAATAAAAAACCTGAGAGGTGGGTCAAATTCTGGAAAGTTCTAACTAATTTCGACATGTGTGATATACGATGTGGAAGGTTCCCGACTTTGGGAAAGGTTGGAGTTCTCTGACCAAAAGCAGAACAAATCAAACTTGAAAGACCAGTCACTCGGTTCTGATCGGATTGGTGAATATGTTATTGGGTGAAATTTATATAGCACCGTTTGGGGGCCGGATCCCTGCCACCTGCTACCAGGTGCGAACATGGCTTATCATTCCGCATTTGCATAAGAAAACAGTGTGATAAGGTGACCAGTTTCCAATAATTAAGACGGTCTTTAATGTATTATCCGAAGAACATGCTTCAGATCATGAGATCTTCAAAAAGAAGGAATAAAACTTACACTTGGCATGACGCCGATTATGCTCGTGACGACCCCGGTAGGTTTGAACTCAATCGATGGTTAAAGAATTTACATAGATATCAAAATCTTAACTTGTGAAGATCGTTCACAAACATTATGTTTAAACTCAACGGTTTTATAGCAACTGCTGTAGAAGAAGAACAAGTTTAAGTCACTTCATTCTTAACGCCAATATTGGCTATCTGTGGCCGTTGCCTCTCGTAACAGATCGTATACATTTCATTAACCCGCGATTGATAACGGGTCATAAAGCAGGAGCAAGCTAATGTGTATGCTCCGACAAAAATTCGCGAATGCAATTTATGGTCTCAAGGGGCTTCCCAAAGCCTGTTGGGATGTTCCGCCATTTTTAGTTACTTTTTGGGTTGACTGTCCCCATAAAAAAAGAGAGAAGAACTTCACAAGTATTGCACTTGACAGTTAAATAAATGGGCAACGGTAAAGGTTTCTTAGAATTTGTACACGCACACGCACTGGGTACGTAGCCCATGTTCCAAAGCATGCTCCCTCCCAAAAAAAGGGAGCCTTAAACCGAACTGACAACCCCAAAAGCGTAAATCGTTACAGAATGGAAATAATTTATCTCGTCCGCATTCCCCAAAGCAAAAACGCAACAATCCACGCAACGCTTCTCCGTGCACAGCAGGCGGCTTTATTGCGAAAATCCGGGAGAAAATCGGAAGAATTACGGAAAGTGGCAAACGGCAGATTAAAATTTGCTTGCTTGATTGCCCTGTTGCGGTCAAGCCAACCCCATAAACGTCAAGCATATAAAGTGTTCACCAAAAAAGCATAAACCGATCTCACACTGCCGGTTGCGCGCGTACTACGCCACGAGATTGAGGTTCCTCGCCCGGGTTCACAGGCCCAAAATTGCATCCGTCTTCCTTCTCTCGGCTACCAAAGTGTATGTGTGTCTGTGTGTGTTTGTGTATTTGTTTGTGGCTGAGATTGGCCAGTGATATTAGTTTGTGTGTAAGCTCTACTACCACCTATTCGGCTAAGAACTATTAGTAGGGCACCACCGAGATGAAAGTGATCGGTTACGATGAGCTGATCCTGAACGTTCAGCGCCTCAAGGCGTACGGCCGTCGCATTACCCGGTCGTCAAAAGTGCATGTATGTAAATAACTTCCTCCTGCTGCAGTGAGTTGCTTTTCGTTTTACTAACCAAATATTCATGCGGAGGGCAAGTTCTTCGTCTATTCTTCAGCTGCGACCTAAAAATCCCCTTTCGATATGTTATTATTGCAATAGTTGGCAATCAAAACAAGCACGATTTTCGCGCGACGTCATTCAAGTGGCGATGCGTCATGAGTTTCAAGGCGTCAAATGGACGAATTGAGAGACGCAATAGGGATGCCAGGTAATTCCCGGTGAGGAAGTTTGGGATATTGCTAACAAATCAAGTTCAATCCCAGATACACCGTTTAACAAGCCCCAGTGATAGAACACGTAATAAATTACACGAATTATAATTACGTCAATGTGTGTCAAGGTACTAACGAAAGCCTTGTAAGGAAGATTTTTATTAATAATTGAAGGTAGGATGAACAGTAATTGCTACCGTCAAAACTTGATTGATTTTGAAGTATTGTGAAGACTTCGTTACAAAGACTAAACCTGTTAGGCCGATCTCGGAGTTTTCTCTTACATATTTCGCTGATTCAACAGGATTAATCAGACAATGATAATGATGCTATAAAACAATAAAATATGCAAATCGATAGATATATAGATCACTGTGTCACTCTCTATTGATTAATCTGTATGCTACTAGCATTCAAGCGGGCCTCGTATGATGCAGCTTTTAGCACCGTGCAACGGTATATAATAATCAATTTAATCTATTTAAAGCTTAATTCAATCGTGTCAGTGAGTAATTTGAAATTCAATCGCTGCCATCAATAATCATCATCAATGATCGTAATATGAACAATACTGATCGCAAAATTTAGCTCAACAAAAGCCAAAATGCTATAAACGCTATAAAACATATAAAATTAACGCCTGGCTATTATTTCAACCTTGTCACGAGGGAGATAAGTAGAGTTCATAATAAAGATAATGAATTATTCTAATCTTTTTAATACATACATTTCAATTTCAAGCTTGTCATTTGAAATCTCAAATGTTCCGTTTGTTACTTTAGCAGAGATGCTAAAGATGCTAAAATGATGCCATGCATGCTATAAAGTGTGCAAAATCAGCGCCATCTATTTATGAAATCAACGCACTAATTTCGCACTTAGTAGATGTCTTGTAGAGTTTGAACTAAAAGAATGTGTGTGAACTGACTCCAGTAACATAAGTGACTTCAACAGATCAGTTATTACATATTTGTTTGTTGTAAATTGTTTTACCCGAGATTCGATTCTCTTGCTCTCGCACTGCACTAAACTTCAGGGACAGTCCATTCAAGACAAAATGGGTCACCTCGCATATTTATTTCTGTATCAAACCGGAACCACCACATCAAAGCGATTGAATTATTACCACCACCCAACCGATAGATAAGTATTCCTACCGACCTTGGGCTTTTACTGGGCCCCACTTCCATCCAAACAAACCGCACCCATTCCAAGTGTCCTGAACTGGATGCAAACACCTCGCCAACAAACGATCAGGATACACTCGTGAACCGTGTCTAAGAAACAATGCATCAAGCTAGAGTGTGTAGGCAAACTTTCTGACCTGCCATGACTAATACAGACCACCGGCCCTCAAGAAGCGGAAGGTATAAAAAGGAAAGATTTGCATGCCGGCCCGGTTGCATACACCTTAAACAGTGAGCCTTAACGTATTCCAGTAGCCTCAGGCTACCTGAAGAAAACCGCCAAGTGCTGTCGGCGGCGTGGTCGGCCGGCATGCATTTCCAGTCCAGTGTCGTGACTCCCGCTCGACAGGGGGTGCTAATGCGCGGGTGTTATTAATTAAGTAAGGGCTCATTTAAAAGTATAATACCTAAAACAATCCGATAAGGAGGCGAAAAAAAGAGCAGAACGTGCGGCGCAGGTTTCAGGCTGAATGGTTAGCTGCGGACCTACCTTTGCCGGGTGGGTGAGAATTACTGTAATGCCTACAAGTGCCGGGTTGTTTTGTTCTATATTGGGTGTTCTATGGGCAGCCTCCGCGCGAGATGGAAGTCAAAGTGGTTTGATTTCTTTTTCCCGCTTTTTACTGCTGCCTCGCGGGTGTCAGCATCGAGTTTACATATGCACCGTGTGGTGTGTTCGTGTGCGCCTATTAGCAGTTAGTAACTCGATCGGCGGTAGGCCATGCATCGTTGGTTCGGGTAGGTCGTACTAACTGTCCCTATACACACTCACACACACACACACCCTTCGATCCAAATCAATCAATCTGAGACTCTCGATCGTTGTCGTTAAGTTGTACCGACAGCGAATTACTAGAGAAAAAAAATGTGATCATAACTATAATCGATCGAGTGTAGCTCTGAGCCTCATGTTCTAGACGCGTAGAGCACGTCCTATTGTGAAGACTTCCGAGCAACATGATACACGCTACGCGCTTTATTAATTTGTCATACGTGATCGATGCGAAATCGGCCATCACGGTGTAATTGTGTTTACATTGCTCCGACCACAATTATCCCAACCGATCGGTAGTGCAATTGAAGTTGCAGCTATCTCGCGTTGACAGCCGCAACTAACTTCATTACGCGATCCTTACCGTGTTGCATTGCAAAAGCATTGAACCGACTCGAAAGCCCGGACAGAATGTTTCATAATGATCACACGCGCAGCACACGACGCTGCGTACTGCTGTCCCAAACGGCGCAACACGCTTACCACTTACACGACGACAAAGCCTGACCCTAATTGGACGGCATCCAAAAGAAGAGATCACCAGGTAATCGTACCTGATGATGGCAAAATGGTTCCTCATTTAGTCATCCGTACACGGGCGAAATTATGGACCTCTCGTCCGCACCCGATGGCCGAATGTGACAGCGACCAGATTGCTCAATGTGAGCACGGTAATTCCGTCCCAAAACCGGAACCACGGGTTGCACGGGTTGACAGGGTACACCAGCGAGCCGATTGCGGGTCAATTGGTGATGGTAGTTGCTGGGAGTACTTTGCTGCACAGGGTCTGCATGTTTGTTTTATTCCACCGCTAATGATCTCATCGGTTGCCGCCCCCAGCGGAATGGGTCTCTCAGGTCTGTGTTGCATTGTGGCGGTCAAGCGAGGCCCGGACAAGTCTTCTAGGGTTGCGAGAATGCAACGCTTAATACCATGTCGGGCATGGACCACCACCACCGTCGTTTTGCGGGTCCAACGCGCTTAGCTCTTCAGGACACAACCGGTATGGTAATGAAATGGTGGACGAGAGTTTAACTGCGCAAATAGCAGCACCACCGTCTATAGTGCCTTCTGCACCACCGCGTCCACCAACCCACCCTCAAAGGTCACTACCGCGTGCGCGAGTGTGTGATTCTGTTTGTTTGTTGCAGTCTTAGATACATTCCACCGGAGTAGGCCGCCAGCAGCGCTCTATCCGGGTCCGGCGACAGATAGATGCGTTGATTCGCGGAAGATGAGCGCAACAGCTACCAATTAGAAAATAATTAATGATAGACTTTGTTGGTCAGTAAGATGTTGCTGGTTTTGAGCGTGTACGGCAGCTCAAGAGACATCAAATGGTCCTGTTGAGGATGGTAAGATGAATGCTCTTGGAACCCGGAGACATGAAAGCCTCGAAACGCAGACGTGTGAATAGTTTTGTTGGACTAAGGATGTTAGTCTCTTTCACCTTTAAAGAGGTGGTTAAGAAATATTAGAAATCAGATGACATAGATGATCCTCGCAACAATATTTCCTAGCTTTGACTGTATTAAGAAAATGTAAAGAGAGATGATGTAAATAATACAAATTTCATAACGATTAAAGTATAGCGTGTAAGCGTAAAGCTAGATTGTTTAAAATAAAATTGATTTATGTAATATTGTTTGTGTTAATGTACTAACGTTCTGTGTGTAACGCTTCGGTGTACAACATTGTCGTCGTATGCAGAGTATGTAGATGATAACGGCATGTAACTAATAACCGCCAGAACCAGTTGGCATGCAAAGTTGTTTTATCTTTTTTCCCAAAGAATGTTTTACCATACGCATTGGTGTGTTTGTTGTCTGTTTGGCTGTACATAACGTGTTATGGCGGCAACATATGATACGTTATGATGATCAGGACATACTATTCTGTTGGATGTACTAATGAGCAATTTGTTAACACCAGTGTTGTTTTGTTTTATTGAACATAAAAAAGGCCTAGTCGTATTTTATGTTTTTGACCCCATTCAGCCCGGGAACAGGGTTGTTCAATAAATCTAAACCTGCTTTCGTTTCGTAGCTGTTTTGCGTTCCATGTTGACGATTAGAAAAATGTTTAGTTGTTCGTCACTTCAGTCCTTCAATCTTGTAGACCTTGCAAATTGCAGCTGCACTTAATTTCCAACCTAACATCCGCTTACGGCAAACCGATAACGATAGCTGCAAAAGAAATGTGTTTGAAACGTTACTGCTCTAGTGTTAGAGTTGATTTATTTTGATATCTTTTATTTCGACCTTTTAATATCTTCCCTTACGCCACGCGCCCGCATACATTAAGTTTGGTGTGTTTGTAACATTTCTTTCACTTGTTTTATTTTAATGCACTTTCATCCCTTGAAATGACTGAATCGCGGCGCACATCTACAGGCACTGAATCGGTGCGATTCGATGGGATCGTTGGGCCACCGTTCGCTCCTACAGTACCTGGAAACGGATGATCTAGCTGGACTAAAATCATTCCTCGGCACCCGCCACCTGCAGGTCGACGATCGAGATGAGGTATGTTGGGTGTGACCCACCAAAGCTATCCACGAGTCTATTCTCGTACTAATGTGTCGGTTTCGATTTGCAGAACAACACAACGGTGCTGATGGTTGCTAGTGGCCGCGGTGCGTCCCATTTCGTGAAGGAGCTGCTGTCCCGGGGAGCCGATGTGCAGGCACAGGATCTGGACAACTGGACGGCACTGCATTTCGCAGCCAAGGCCGGTCACGTCGGGATCGTCGAGATACTGCTGGAAAACGGGGCCGATCTGGAGCACCGGGATATGGGCGGGTGGACGGCACTTATGTGGGGCTCGTACAAGGGCCATACCAGTGTGGTGGCGCTACTGTTACAGCGCGGTGCCGACGTGCAGGCACACGGCAACTACCACCTTAATCCGCTGCTATGGGCATCCGGTCGGGGCCACACAGAAATCGTGCGGCTGCTGGTTAACACGGGCGGTGCGAAGGTGAATGTAGGTGATAAGGTAAGTTCATCGGCACACCGCCACACCTATACAAGTCGTGACATGGGACAGAACCTACTTTTTATTTTGGTAATGTAAACCGCCAGAGGTCTTGGTCGGGCATTGCTGGGTTTCCTTGACTTTACTTGAACACCATAAGGTGTTCTGAATAAGATTTGGTGCAGGTTCTGGCGGGTAACACTCGATGCAATGTTTGATAAATTGACCAATTCTACGACAACGATTGAGCTTCGGGTCGCAAATCGCTATACGTTAGACATTATCAATAGTTTAGCAGATAATCTGTCTGTCAACACAAAAGAGTTAATCTATTTCATGTGTTCTTCTTTGCAATGTTTGATAAATTGACCAATTCTACGACAACGATTGAGCTTCGGGTCGCAAATCGCTATACGTTAGACATTATCAATAGTTTAGCAGATAATCTGTCTGTCAACACAAAAGAGTTAATCTATTTCATGTGTTCTTCTTTTCAAATTTCGCCTAGTACGGTACTACGCCGCTGGTGTGGGCCTGCCGGAAAGGAAGTACGGAGATAGTAGATGTCCTACTAAAAGCGGGCGCTAACGTCGACACGGCAGGCATGTACTCGTGGACACCGCTGCTGGTGGCGGTCAGTGGCGGTTTTCAGGAGTGCGTCTCCCTGCTGCTCGAACGCAAACCGAACGTGAACGCGCTCGACAAAGACGGCATGACGGCGCTGTCGATCGCATGCCGCGAAGGACTAACCGAGATAGCGTCCGCACTGATTGCAGCTGGCGCGTACCTGAACGTACAGGATCGGGCCGGCGATACACCGCTAATCAATGCCGTCAAGGGCGGCCACCGGAGCGTGGTAGAGATACTGATGAAGCGTCACGTGGACGTGGACATACAGGGAAAGGACAAGAAGACTGCACTGTACACGGCCGTTGAGAAGGGCCACACGGCAATCGTGAAGCTGATACTGCAGTCCAACCCGGACTTGGAGCTATCTACCAAAGACGGCGATACGGCACTGTTACGTGCAGTGCGCAACCGCAACCTGGAGATCGTGCAGATGTTGCTGGAACGGAAGGCGAAGGTGGGCGCTACCGACAAGCGCGGCGATACTTGTCTGCACGTGGCCATGCGAGCACGCTCGAAAGCGATCGTGGAAGCACTGCTGAGCAATCCCAAGTACGGTCAGCTACTGTACCGTTCGAACAAGGAAGGTGAAACACCGTACGCAATTGATGCCACACATCAGAAAACGATTCTGGGGCAGGTTTTCGGTAACCGGAGACTGAACGCGAACGAAGACTCGGAGGGTATGCTAGGGTACGGGCTGTACTCGTCGGCACTGGCAGATGTGTTGAGTGAACCGACCCTTACCACACCAATAACGGTAGGACTGTACGCGAAATGGGGCAGCGGCAAGAGCTTTCTGCTAACGGATCTGCGCGACGAGATGAAGAACTTTGCCCACTCGTGGTCGGAAAAGCCAATCGACGCTTCGTGGCTGTTCTTTCTCATCAGTCTGCATCTGGTGCTGGTGATCGGTACCGTGGTAGGGCTGGCATCGTGGAGCTACGTCTGGGGCATCGTTACCGGTGCCATTCTGCTGGTGCTTATCTACTTTACGGACAATCTGTTCAAGTTCCTCGACCGCCGGTACGATCTCGAGTGGCTGTACACGCTTAACGGATCTGGACAACTGGACGGCACTGCATTTCGCAGCCAAGGCCGGTCACGTCGGGATCGTCGAGATACTGCTGGAAAACGGGGCCGATCTGGAGCACCGGGATATGGGCGGGTGGACGGCACTTATGTGGGGCTCGTACAAGGGCCATACCAGTGTGGTGGCGCTACTGTTACAGCGCGGTGCCGACGTGCAGGCACACCGATCTGGAGCACCGGGATATGGGCGGGTGGACGGCACTTATGTGGGGCTCGTACAAGGGCCATACCAGTGTGGTGGCGCTACTGTTACAGCGCGGTGCCGACGTGCAGGCACACGGCAACTACCACCTTAATCCGCTGCTATGGGCATCCGGTCGGGGCCACACAGAAATCGTGCGGCTGCTGGTTAACACGGGCGGTGCGAAGGTGAATGTAGGTGATAAGGTAAGTTCATCGGCACACCGCCACACCTATACAAGTCGTGACATGGGACAGAACCTACTTTTTATTTTGGTAATGTAAACCGCCAGAGGTCTTGGTCGGGCATTGCTGGGTTTCCTTGACTTTACTTGAACACCATAAGGTGTTCTGAATAAGATTTGGTGCAGGTTCTGGCGGGTAACACTCGATGCAATGTTTGATAAATTGACCAATTCTACGACAACGATTGAGCTTCGGGTCGCAAATCGCTATACGTTAGACATTATCAATAGTTTAGCAGATAATCTGTCTGTCAACACAAAAGAGTTAATCTATTTCATGTGTTCTTCTTTTCAAATTTCGCCTAGTACGGTACTACGCCGCTGGTGTGGGCCTGCCGGAAAGGAAGTACGGAGATAGTAGATGTCCTACTAAAAGCGGGCGCTAACGTCGACACGGCAGGCATGTACTCGTGGACACCGCTGCTGGTGGCGGTCAGTGGCGGTTTTCAGGAGTGCGTCTCCCTGCTGCTCGAACGCAAACCGAACGTGAACGCGCTCGACAAAGACGGCATGACGGCGCTGTCGATCGCATGCCGCGAAGGACTAACCGAGATAGCGTCCGCACTGATTGCAGCTGGCGCGTACCTGAACGTACAGGATCGGGCCGGTGATACACCGCTAATCAATGCCGTCAAGGGTGGCCACCGGAGCGTGGTAGAGATACTGATGAAGCGTCACGTGGACGTGGACATACAGGGAAAGGACAAGAAGACTGCACTGTACACGGCCGTTGAGAAGGGCCACACGGCAATCGTGAAGCTGATACTGCAGTCCAACCCAGACTTGGAGCTATCTACCAAAGACGGCGATACGGCACTGTTACGTGCAGTGCGCAACCGCAACCTGGAGATCGTGCAGATGTTGCTGGAACGGAAGGCGAAGGTGGGCGCTACCGACAAGCGCGGCGATACTTGTCTGCACGTGGCCATGCGAGCACGCTCGAAAGCGATCGTGGAAGCACTGCTGAGCAATCCCAAGTACGGTCAACTGCTTTACCGGTCGAACAAGGAAGGTGAAACACCGTACGCAATTGATGCCACACATCAGAAAACGATTCTGGGGCAGGTTTTCGGTAACCGGAGACTGAACGCGAACGAAGACTCGGAGGGTATGCTAGGGTACGGGCTGTACTCGTCGGCACTGGCAGATGTGTTGAGTGAACCGACCCTTACCACACCAATAACGGTAGGACTGTACGCGAAATGGGGCAGCGGCAAGAGCTTTCTGCTAACGGATCTGCGCGACGAGATGAAGAACTTTGCCCACTCGTGGTCGGAAAAGCCAATCGACGCTTCGTGGCTGTTCTTTCTCATCAGTCTGCATCTGGTGCTGGTGATCGGTACCGTGGTAGGGCTGGCATCGTGGAGCTACGTCTGGGGCATCGTTACCGGTGCCATTCTGCTGGTGCTTATCTACTTTACGGACAATCTGTTCAAGTTCCTCGACCGCCGGTACGATCTCGAGTGGCTGTACACGCTTAACTATGGACTGTCGCGCAAGCTCGGTCGACTACAGTTGATACTGCAGGTCGCCTTCTGTCATCCGCCCGGGCCGCAGAGCGATCAGCAACCGATGCCGGTACGGTTTCACTTTGCCGAGGCGAGTGGTGCTGCACCGAACGGTGATGCCGCGGTGGCGCTTATGCTCGCCTCACTGTTCGATGCAATAGAGGCACACTATGGGTCGCTGGCGACCGGGCTTTATCGTGCCTTTCGACCAAAACCATGTAAGTATTCAAAATTGTGCCCAGTAACTTAGCGGTGTCTGATAGGAGTGTCCATGCTGGTAAAACGTTATTTTAGAATAATATTCCTCTCAGCAGTGAGAAGCCAGTTATCCTTGTCCTTCCTTAGGTATTTTTGTAGTGTCAATCTAATGCCCTATTTGTGTACTTCCAGTAAAAGCTTCCGGTGGATGGAAATGGCGCAAAATGTGCTGCATGCCGGTGGTGCTAATGTTCGAACTGGGAACGTTAGGCATCCTCGCGACCGCATCCCTCTCGATCGTATATTCCGAGTACGGTGTGGAAGGCCGGGAAGAAATAGCGGTTGCCATCTACATTCTGCTCGGAATCCTGCTAGCCGGTGCTATCGCTAACCTGCACGCCTGGTCGAAGCTGATTGGTGCCTTGTTTATGTCACAGGGCAAACACCTTAAGCGTGCCTTCAACAGTAATGAAGCGGCCCCACTAACCGCGCTCGGTGCCGAGGTGAGCCTGATGACGGATATGGTGCGCTGTCTGGATGCTTTTACCGGTCAGCAAAGCCGGCTGGTCGGTGTGGTCGATGCGCTGGATTCGTGTGATACCGAGCGTACGCTTACGATTCTGAACGCTGTGCAGACACTGTTGTCTGCACCGCAGCGTCCGTTTGTGTTGCTGTTAGCGGTTGATCCGCACGTCATTGCTAAAGCGGCCGAAGCCAACAGCCGAAGATTGTTTACCGAGGGTGGAATAGGAGGGCACGATTTTCTGCGCAATCTGGTGCATCTGCCGGTGTATCTGCAGAACTCGGGACTGCGAAAGGTACAACGGGCACAGAACACGGCAATGTCGGCCTATCGGCGTGCTATGCCCGATCTGAGTCGGGATGATGATCAGCCGCATCTGGGTCATTCGGTATCGGCGAGACGTTTGTCGAACGCATCGGAAATCATGTCGTCGCAGGAGAAGCTACGTGCGATGCCGAGTTCTTCGCGAGGTGGAAGCAAGAAGCTGCGCGTGTCCGATTCAATTGCTAGCTCAATCGGTTCCAATTTGCACAAGCTCGGTCAGAATCCGCCAGTCGATCTGTCGAAAATCATTCTTACCGATGATTACTTTAGCGATGTTAATCCGCGAAGCATGAGGAGACTGATGAACGTTATCTATATCACTGGTAAGTGGGACAGTAGGGTGGGATATGTGATGGGTTAGACTAATCCAGGAGCAATCTTCTCGATCTTGTAGTCCGGTTGCTGAAAGCGTTTCAGATAGATTTCAGCTGGTATCGGTTAAGTTCGTGGATCAATCTCACAGAACAGTGGCCACTGCGGGCTAGCATGATCGTGCTAGAACACGACCAAGCCGGGGACAGTTTTGATGATTCGGTCTCACTGCAAGCTGTGTACGATAAGTGAGTAGTAAATATGCCTTAAAATCTGTATGTATTTAAAGCAACGTATCCCGAATGTTACAGAGTGCGCCCAAAGTTGACGTGTCTGCGGGAAGCAGCAACCCTGCTCGATTTGGACCGTGACGAACGTAAGCTGGACGCGTTCCTGCAGCTCCACAAGTCCGATCTGCTCGTGTCCGATCTGCGCATCTTTCTCCCATTCACCATCAACCTTGATCCCTATCTGCGGAAGGTGCTTAAAGAGGATCAGCAAGCACTGGAAGACGAGGGAATTATTATCCCCATGAAGACCGTGCTGCCACCCACTAAACCGACCGGCTTCATGCCCCATCATCATCGAGCACAGGGTGGCGGTTTACTGCAGCCGACCCCGCAACATCCCAACAATCTGACCAACTGGCCAAACTTCTACAACCCGCAACCGCAGGCGATGGCGATGATGAGTTATTACAATCAAAACTGGGCAAACTTCTTCAACTCCAGTTCCAACGCACTTATGGGCGGCGAGCCGATAAACAAGCAGGGCTCTACTGTTGGCGGTGGGCCCATCATTACCGAGCATCCATCGCACGATCAGCATTCCACATTGGCAGGAGCGGGTGGTAGTGGTCGAAGTAAGAATACAACCAACAACAGCAGCAGCAGCAGCAGCAACCACAAAGCTTCCAACGGACTGCCGACCTCCCCACCAATCGATATCGATCTGTCGAACGTGCAACTGTCCAGCCTAACAGTTGAGCAGCTGATCGATCTGCTGGGACAGGTGAACGATCTGAAACCGGCAATGGACCGTACCGCTCCGATTCTGCGTGAAAACGCCATTTCGGGCCGGGTGCTGATGTACTGCAACCTGGAGGAGCTAAAATCGGTGCTACAGCTCAGCTTTGGCCACTGGGAAATGTTCAAAATGTTGGTAGCGGCACTACGGGAATCGAGCGTAGCGCAACCACCGAGCCGGAAGCTTTCAAAGACCACATCATTCGCGAAGGGTACGAACGAACCGGTCGAGCTGCAGGAACCGATTGCCCAATCGACCCCACCGTTCGGTTCGTCCTCGAGCAGCTTCCAACCGATACGGCAGAAGTCACAGAATCTGCTGGAAAAACAGGTAAGGATTCTGCTCGTGAACGAGCTGATGAACAAAACCCGAAAAAAAACATAACTGATCGCAAATTTTAACGATTATTTCATCAAAATCCCTGCCCGCCCAAAACATAAAAAAAACCACGCCACTCTACATATACACGTACAAAACCCGATCTCTTTTGCCACCACCAACAACAACAAACTTACACTCTGTGCTGTAACAAAACTGTGTGACAACGCCGGGGGTTAATAATGAATCTTAACCGTGTATGATCAACAATAAATTGGCATCTTGGCAAAACAACAACATCACAACCCTTGATACCCTTCTCAACACACGAAAACACACATCAAATACGACCACTTTCGCACAATGCGTACTATTTGTGTGCGTGCCCCTGCGCGCGTGTGTGTGTGTGTGCGTATCCATCTCTCTTTATCTCTCATTCTCTCTCGCTCTCGGAAATGCAGCCAGCAAAAGTGCATGATTACGAATATCTGCAGGTAATGTCCGATTTTCTCTTCGGAATTCCAGTCTGTGTCTAATATATTGTACCCCAATTACCTCTGTGAAAAAAACACCAACTGTGTGATATTAATGAATCCTTCCCTTACGTATCTTTCTGTTTTTTTTTTCGTTCTATTGTGTAATGTACTTCTCTACCCTACGATCGTTTTCGTTTACTGATTGCTGTTCTCCCATCCGTTTCGTTTGTTTATCCCGAAGCTGTATACTACTCTAGATTTCTAGTTTTGTGTTCTTGTTCTTCTCCCGATTGTTGTAACACGGTGTTTAGGAACTAACGGAGTGGTTAGAACTTGCTATCTATGCGCCCCTTTACAACAATCAGCTAAAACAGTCATTTCAATTCTCTCATTTGCAACCGGGACGTTTGTCAAAAAGGATCTTTTAAGTCCTTTTATGCTCTTTAGTGTGCCATAAGATCGCTAACGATCGTTCACTCCTTTCCAAAATTCCTTTGTGGGGCGCCAAAATGCGCTGCTATCGTTTTTAATATTGATTTTCTGCTCGAAATTCCGTTCCGTATCACTCACCTTGTACTACTACTTGTTGTAAAATCTATGTAAAAATCTGTTTACCCTATTGTGACTGTGTATACAATTTACAATTATAATACATGTGTATATGTGTGTGTGTGTGTGTATGGTTTTTCGTGGCACTTTGCATTGTAGAATGTAGAATTTCAGTATGATGTGTTCCTGTCTTCTTAAATATGTTTCCACTCAAAATTATGTTACTGTATCTTCCTTTGTTGATTTAACAGTTTCCATTTTCTGGACAATCATAATTGACGTAGACAGTATCTTAACGTAAAGTTTGATGTTTAAGCAACGGAGTTATTAGCTGTAATTCAATAATTCTTTAGTGAACATTATATTGTTCTGAAAAGCGTGCAAATTGAAACAAAATGAGACGTATATCGTTGGCGTATTATCGTCCTCAACTCAAACTATTTTTATTGTCCCGAAGGTTCGTTGTCTGTCACGTTGAACTCTTCTGTTATGTATCGTGCAAAACACTCGGTATCCGGTGGTTTACGAAGTGTTTTTTTTTTGCATAGAATTCTAAAATTTATGACATTTTTATAAAATTTTTGTTTTTAATCAAAATCCTTTGATTGTTGAAGGTATCTTTTCGCTTCAGATATCCTATAAAGAAGATGTGAACTATCGTCAAAATTGTACTGGACTAGGCCTCTATCTTACTATTAACATTACCTTATTGTATAACAGATGTTTGTCACACTTACCACACTGTTGGCCTGTTGTCTGTATCTTCACTGTTATGTCCTGGTCATCATTTTGGGCGTTGCAATACACTATTCTGTTCTCTTCTACTGTCTTTCATTAGTGCGTGTTAGTATTCTTTGCCTTCCTCTTTCTTTTGTAAAACTTTAGTCTGTAAGGTGTCCCTGTTTTGGGTAAAGGGATCAGCAGCAAATCGAGCAAGCTGACCGGTAAGTGATAAGCGAGTCTCACATCTTTCTGGCACAAACACTCCATCATAAAAACACACACAATGATGGTTGGGATAGCATCTCATCGGATATGCATCGTTTCTATACTCGTACTGCTTTGTCCTATTTCTTCTTCTCTGTTTCGCTGTGTGAGCACTACGTAAACACACATACACGTGTGACCTATCTACTACACCTACTCACCCTACGGAGCAGGTTGAGGTAATTTTCTGGGGGCATCTATCTAGCTTTAGTCGGTGGGGAAAGCGGGCGCACTAATCCGAATATCTCTTGTTCGAACCGTTTCACAGTTAAAAGACAGTACAGTTTCATAGAGCCGGACGGTAAAAAGTGAACATCATGGCCCCATGATGGTGGTGGTGGTGGGAGGGTTGTATGTGTACAGTGTGGTGGTGGTCGGATTCGAAGGCAACCCTCCCTGAAAATGTCAAGCTCAGGCCATAGTTTCTAGTCGCTGATTTATAGGGTTAAACATTTTAAATAATAAAAAAATACTATCCGATAGTTGATCTTTGCCATCCTGTAAGTATAGCATCAATTTTTTGACGTTGACCTCGCTGCTGCTGCTCCCATCGGATGTTCCGTTGTCGTTCCGCTCCATTGACGATGTTTGGTTACCGTCAATCGCTCACCAATGGCTACGTTGGCTCTTTCTCGTATGTCTTCAAACTCCAGGGCCTGTCACTCCAGGCACTCCAATAGAAGTGTGCCTGGAGACTATGCTGTTGAGACATGCCGCACAATTTGGTGACTCAATAAACGCCATCCATTGTAGATGGATACCCGTTGAAGAACCCATCACCCGTTACGACTGGGTCAGATGGAAGCAAGGTTCCCCATGTCGTCTCTCGATCCAGGTTCTTACATCCGGTATAAGTTCCCTTGTCCAGGCTCCATGACTTGCATTGGACCATTTCTCTGGCCATCTCGGAATTGAAAGGACATGTTCCGTTTTTGAATCTAGATCCCTTGAATGATTTCAAAGGTGTTGCTTCGAAATAAAACGAAGTGGTGTATTATACGAATTTGTTTGAGGTACTGCAAATTACACGTTTTAGCCGTTTAGTGAGCCCATAGCCATATCATCGACAGTCATGCCAAATATTCATTTTGAGGAGATCATGAGCTGTCTTTCAACGTAACAACAAGTATTCTATACACGTTAAGAACAATACTTTTTACCTCTCATTTACGAAGCATCTAAAACAGTTATAAGCGTTTTATAATCGCTTTGAATTTTTGAAAGCTTACGATTCCGAATGTCAATGGAGACGCCTAGTACTTGTTAATTGCCGTGCTTTGGAATGAGCATTGTATATAGGTCTTTCGTTAATTAAGGTTGACCTTTATATTGAGTTTTTGAGTTGACTGTATAGCAAAAAAAATGCATTGGTTCAAATATAAGGAGCGGAAGCTGGCAAAGAATCACATCCTGTTCAGGTCGTGCTTGTAGATAGTTAAAACACGGATAAAAATATAAAAATAATTTTCGGATCATTAACAGTACACTATACGATGTTTGGTAAATCAAATTAATTTTCTCTATATTCATATTTTATTGTAATATATGACAAATTGTTTAAATTTGTGTGTCTGATCAGGTACTGCAGCCGGCTTTTTGTCCATTTTTTCGGTCTGCAGCATCATGCCCGATTTTGTGGCATTGTTTTCCTTACTTTATGTTTACGTTATCATTTTGCCTAAACCACCCAACGCACACTAAACATTCACGTTGTTTTCTTTCCGACCGACAAAAAGCCGGACGTGTTGGAGAAGTACTTTGCACCCGTTTCGCCGGTCGGTTTTTCTGCTGCCTGCGGATTCACTATCTCCAGTCCTTGCAGTGGTGTAAAGGCAACGCTCGATGCTGTACCGGAAATGTGTTTCTTTACCGTTGTGCTGCCACCCCACACCTGTTGCTGCTTCTGCAGATTCTTCTGCAACGTTTTGCTAATGCGCACCTTGGTCTTTTCGTCGATCTGCGGCAAACGGATACGGCCCGTACCCGTCTTGCCGATCGTACCGCGCGTGTAACCGAGATCTTCCTGGTATGCGTCCTCCTCAATCTAGATAGAAGTAAGAAAATATTAAATAGCTTTTTCCCCTTACGAAACACATTAATAAGAATGAAAGACTTACATCACCAAAGTTCATTCGATTTGCCTGCTTGCGGAACTCGGTAATGGCGTAGCGTTCCTTCATCTTGCGCACACGCTTACCGCCACGCTTCTTTTTGCCACCCTCGATGGGTTTTGGGAGTGGTTTGATAAACTTCACCGGCGGTGGTTCCTGTAGTTTGTCGAGCTTTTTCTCAATATCCTCCCGGAACCGCTGCCCTATCTCGCCCAGATGGCTTTCGTGCGATGCATCGACACGTGCCGCTAGTGTGCACTTGGCGGCTACGAGACGTGCCGCTTTACGCCGCATATCGGGTGGTGTGTCTTGTACGATGTCACAGTAGTAAACGTAGCCCGTGTGGGGTAACATAGCGACTTTGGAAAAGCTAAGCAAAAAAAAAAAAGGAAGATATGTATGTAATATATAAAAAAGTGAAACCGTTACATGTGTGTACATACCCAGAAAGGGTCTTTTTCTGTGCACCCAGCACCTGCACGTTGCAGGCAGGCATTTTCGAAAGCTTTGTCAACCCGCCCGCCAATCCAACCAGCTTGGCGGCCGTGGAAGCGCCCACTATCATCGACATGTTGGGAGCGATAAAGGTCATGCGGCTTTCGACGTATTCGAAGATTTTGCTCTTGAAATCGTTCAACTCTACTGCCATATCACACGCCTCGTTAATCTGGTCCAGCTCGTGCTTCTCCAGCTTTACCCTACGGAAAACGTCCGAAAATCAGAAGATTAGTAATCGTACCGGTAAGATTTGATGCAATGAGATGCTATCGTACCCTTGCGTAGTGGAAGCCGTCACGGAAACGATCATAATCGTAGCTTGGGTTATGATTTCCTGCAAGCGCTCGTTGTTCTTAGCTTGATCGAGATCATTGCCAAGCTCGCGAACACTCCGAATGTAGTCCATCTCCGCCATGATGAGTGAATCCAGCTCCGGGAAGCGTTTTTGGTACTTGTCTTTGACGAACTTGTGTATCGTCGCTGTAAATAAAAAGGCATTAGAAGCGCACCTATTGGCACACGTTTTTCCTGCATCCGAATACATACAGATTTCATTATCAATATCGACCGCAATATTATTTGCCTCCACAATCAACTGATACTCTGGGTCCGATTCCACGTTGCCCACCATCTCCATTGTTGTGCGTGGATTTTTGGCATACTTCTCAATCTGAGACAGCACGTTCGATAATCGGTCCGAGTCGCGCAGTTTACAAATTTCCCGTATCGATGCAACGGCCAGATTTATTTCCATCGGTTCATCCTTCAGATCATAGATTACGGCGTCGTCTTCTTCACCAGCGGATTCGGCTGGATCCTCTTCGTCCGGTGCTGGCGCTTTCGGTTCCTCCTTGATGGTATCCATCTCCTCCATCTCCTCATCGTTATCATCTTCCAGATCGGCCAGCAGTTCGTCGGCTAGAGACATTTTTCACTATTCGAATGGAATTTTCCGCCTGTTTCAATAAGAAAACTATATTTTTGCGACGCTGCACGATGCGCTCGATTCCCTCTCTCTTGCAACCGGTTTGTTTTGGTCACAATTCTTTTGACATTTCACCGTTTGACAGTGTATTTACGTGCCATAAACGCAATCAATTTATAGCACGCTTTGAAGAGTTTTTCGCGGCTGTGTTTGGTAAACAAAACATTACCGCATGCTGCTTGTTCGCTGTTGTGCTATTCCGATCAGGCGTAAAAATGCGAAGTTTACTGAAAAGTATAGTTAGATTTGGTGTGTCTGGGCGTCCCGAGCCCTTAATATATCGGCAATTGTGTTCGAAGGTGGCCGTTACCGTTCCACAAAACAGCAATGCCTTGCAACGATACGAGGATGATCTCCAGAACGAATTCCACCAGGTGCTCCGAGAAGAACAGCAACGATCCGTACTCGATCCGGTACCGGATCCGATGTCACTGGAGGCCTTCCCCAACACAAAGCCAGCCTTTAACTTTGCAGCCTACGTAAACAAATCGCACACCCTGCAGCAGCTCGTTTCGCTTGGCGTTGAACTACACCGGCTGGAAAAGCGCAAAGGAATCCCACAGTTTGTGCTTGGGTTGGATTTTGAGCGAGATATGAAGGCACACATTCGTTTCCTCGCGGACGCTGGTGTGCCAGCGGAAATGTTGGGCGAGTTCCTCACGAAAAACCCGCTGATTTTTAAAGAAACACTTGGGGACCTTGAAACGCGAATGAATTACCTCGAATCGAAACGATTCCTGCCGGAAGAAATTGCAAGGATTGTTACGAACAACCCGTTCTGGCTTATGCTCAACACCAAGCGAATCGATCGTCGATTAGGCTATTTTCAGAAAACGTTTCATCTGGCGGGTAATGAGGTGCGAACGCTAGCCACCAAACAGTCAAGACTGATCACGTACAACCTGGAACATGTACGTAAAAACACGTTCACCGTACAGGAAGAGATGGGATTCGACAAGGAGGAAGTGAAGCAACTTTTGTTGAGCAAACCACGCATATGGATGATAAGTATGTTTCTTTGTCTATTACCTTTGTCATAAGCAGCTAACAAAATGTTGTTTTTTTTTACAGAAACAGAAGCTCTGCAGTACCGCTTCGAATACATTCACCGTCGCATGAAGCTATCGCATGCGGAAATCCTTCAAACACCCGACCTGCTGCTAACACGTGATGTTCGGATCAAACAAAGACACGGATTTTTGAAATTTCTCGGCAAGGTGCAATACGATCCCAAGAAAGAGCTGTATATTCCGCTAAAATCACTGGCCGTGGGTACCGACGAGGAGTTCGTTACAGAAGTGGCTAAATCGAACATGGAATGTTACAATCGCTTCCTGAAAACACTCTGAAACGTTGCTGGACGCAATGGAAAGTTTAATTTTAGAAGCAAAACCAAACGGAAAAAATATATATGTGTGGTGCTGCAGTAGGACAAAAGCACAGTGCAAAATGGTCTGTGGAGGGCTTCGACTCATTAGTAGAGAGAGAGATTCGCATTTAAAAGCAGCATTGGTAAGATACAAACGCATGTATCCATCACCACTGTGGCAATAACATTAGCTCGCTTTTCCGAGTTCAATCTTTCGCTTAATTACGTGTATCGAGGTGAACAGTAGCGAGTCTATAATACCGGCTACCGTGAAGATACCGCCTATTATTGCACATACATTGGTAGCAAAGTGACCGAGTGAGCTAGAAAAAATGGAGAGAAAGGCGTATTATTTCCTGTATTAAGGTACCGGGGAATGGACGTATCTCTTACTTGCGTTTCTCGGTAAACTTAACCATCAGTGGCGATAGTTCGTAATTAACGAAAATGCCCGGCATGCCCGATTCGCCGCTCATAGCCGTCACACTTTTCTGGTGCTTGGTAACGGAAAATTGGTTGGTATAAAGCGTTGGTCCTTTCAGTGGGACGAACATTGTGGGAACTATCTTTATGTAGTACTGGAACATCATTGCACCTGAAAAAATTAAAGAAATGAATTTAGAAGGAGAAACTACGTTGATGTTCGCGCCAATAAGGACTGGGATAATGGATTTGAAGAGGACGACACTCGATCGAGGATTTCTGAGGACCGCAAAGCGATTGTAGCGCATGATAAATAAGTAAATAAGGCATAATTGCATCGATAATCAAACAAAAGAAAAAGTTTTTGTATTTGAATTCCTTTTATGTAAAATCAAAATTAAACCATTCTTGTCTGCACACAGTGCATCCAGAACAATCGTCCAAAATGAAATAGCTCACGTTGCTATAAAAACAAGTGAGAAAAATCCCGTTCTCTCACTTCTCATCATAAGCTCACGGTGAATGCAGCTGTCAACAACGTGCTGCCTGTCAAAGTAACATCGAAATTTCTATTACGTGATATTTGTGCATTGTTGCGACTAAACAATATTGCGCCACGATTTTTGCCGACAAAGAGCCGGAATTCACTGAAGCCGAGAGTTATTTGTGCATCGAAGTTTGTTAAAATCTCACCCCCAACACAATCATGCCAGCAGTCCCCGGAGGTGTTTACAATCAGAACCAGCAGCCGAGCTGCTTTGACCGGATGAAGATGGGTTTCACTATTGGATTCTGCGTGGGAATGGCAAGCGGTGCCCTGTTCGGTGGCTTTTCCGCATTGAGGTAGTGTTCGTGGTTACAGGAATTCCGTTTTTGCACGCTCCTCACACTAATCGATTAAATGTGCTCTCTTTTTTAGATACGGATTGCGCGGCCGGGAGCTTATCAACAACGTGGGCAAAGTGATGGTACAGGGAGGTGGTACCTTCGGCACCTTCATGGCAATTGGAACAGGCATTCGATGGTAAACCCCCGAATGTGATGTGGGTTATAGCAGTAACACTTTTAAGTTTAAGCATTGTTATGAATAAATTAGCGCTACCCTACACCTAAATCAGCGTAAAGCGTAAAGAAACGATCGTCGCTTACCTTCCGTCGCTTCCACCATTAGTCCGTCCAGTGGACGTGTCGTTCCGAACTCAAACTGTTCCCCGAACGAGAGCGTGTTGATCCGGTGCGTCGTGTTGAACCGTGCCGACGAGTACGGTTGTACATCGTGCACGTGGATGTGGTTGATGGAAAAGCTTTTGCCCGGTGCAATATGGAACCGCCCCTCGACCCGGTTCACCTCCATCGTACCGTAGATGTGGCAACCCTCACTGAACGCTTTCCCTTCGATGCTACCGTCGTTCATGGCAATTGGAACAGGCATTCGATGCTAAACCCTCGAATGTGATGTGGGTTATAGCAGTAACACTTTTAAGTTTAAGCATTGTTATGAATAAATTAGCGCTACCCTACACCTAAATCAGCGTAAAGCGTAAAGAAACGATCGTCGCTTACCTTCCGTCGCTTCCACCATTAGTCCGTCCAGTGGACGTGTCGTTCCGAACTCAAACTGTTCCCCGAACGAGAGCGTGTTGATCCGGTGCGTCGTGTTGAACCGTGCCGACGAGTACGGTTGTACATCGTGCACGTGGATGTGGTTGATGGAAAAGCTTTTGCCCGGTGCAATATGGAACCGCCCCTCGACCCGGTTCACCTCCATCGTACCGTAGATGTGGCAACCCTCACTGAACGCTTTCCCTTCGATGCTACCGTCGTTGCTGTTCTTGCACTGCTCAAAGTCTTCCACGTTCGGGTTCCATTTGCGCTCGCGGTACGCATCGATAACTTCCTGACATGTGTTGCAGCACCTACGGAGAGATTCAACGTACGGAAAATTTCGAAAAGCCTTTAAGGAAAAGCATGCTCCCAGGCATGCCCCATATCACACATACTGGGAAGCATTTGTGGCTGCACCGTAACAACTTCCACAAGCGGGTTTGAGTGTGGTGGTCACCGATGGTGCTTCCGTACTGGCGACACGTTTCGTCGACGCTTGAATGTCCTCTTTCTTCGGTTCTTCGATCTGATTGCCCTGCAAATCGACCCTCCGTTTGTAGATGTTGTGCTCGATGTGCAAATGTTGCTCCCCGGTTGAATCTTGCGCATCCAGCGATACATCTGTGGCGTAATGTTTAAGAGTCGTGATTAAAATGACCAGTACTTGGGGGGCTAGTCTGTGTGCACATACAATCGCATGATATTCTCGGGATGGTGAAATCTAGATTGATCTTCAGCTTGTGGCCCCGTGTCGTATCCACAAACAGCTCTTCGGAAATGTTGGGCTAAAGGTAGGCGTTAATTTCGCCTATCACTAGGGTAACTATTACGATCGTGCTAATCAGCGTGACTGAAAATGGAAGGTAAACGTGTACATTGTTAATCCACTTAATTGGCCACTTTTATTGTCACTGATGCTTACGTGCCGCTCCACTAACTGTGCGTATGCTAAACTCATTGTCTATCTTAGGGTATGCATCTAATCGTCGCAAGGAATCCAGAAACCGCATAGTTTGCTACAGAAAGCGTCCTTTTCTTTGGGGTGGTTCTACAATCTTACTCCGATCCCGAGGTTCAACTGTGCAAACATGCAGGATTATCAAGCGGCGCGTATAGATCGTTCCAACAAAACACGTAGCCACCGCAAAAGTTGTTTGTTATCATTCGGAGCTTTCTGACAGCATTCAGACAGCTCTCTTGCCGGTTTTTTTTTTTATCGGTGCACCCAATACACAATACAGGGCCGGTTTTAAGCGTACGTAAGTATACATTTGGTTGAAAACTAGCCATAACATAATTATTCCCCATTTTAATTGTAATTTAGCGCTGCAAATCTTTATTCAAATCAGATAATGATGCAGTCGGCGTTTGTGTTGCACCCAACTGCCAGGCTAAGCTGTCAGTGTGCCACGATAACAAATGTCACTGAACCAACCTGCCCCTTCTACGCACTTCGCCAGTCAATTCTAATCAAAACCTCTGTCATGTGCGCTCTCTGATGTAATCAATTGCGGTGAGATTAAAACCCATCTCAATAAATTTCCAAACGAAGAACGAGCTTGACGTACGGACCGCGGCGAAACGCGTGTTTGGTGAAAATTTGTGCACTCGTGGTATCGATACCACCTGCAGAGAAGTTTCTGTGATACAAACGTGCCGTAAATGCAACTCTCATCTAAACTTGTTGTCGTCGCGAATGGTAACCATTCTTTCCCGGCCAACGTAGTGTCTTTGGAAGCAAGGAAAGTGTTTTTTCTTGCACTGAGCTTATGCTGGAATCGATTTTAATTCAATTAAGACAAAGCAAGCCGTGCAATAGTACACAAGCGACGGAACCCTCCATCGATACCGTACTGTGCATATTAATCGTTGGTGAGCCTTGCTATAAGTTGGAGCATAAGAACACAAGGGAGTCGGAAATATAAATACGGAACATCACATACCACATTACCCGGTAAACCAACAGTGGACGGCCTTCTCCGGTGTGCGGATAGCAGCGCTGGCCCAGAACGCGGAACCAGAACCCTATCCGGACGGTGTTATTGTGCTGAGCCGCAGAAACATGAAGAAGCGGAGCAGTCCGCCACCGCAGTCGACGATGGCGGACGGTGGCATTGGCAGTGAAACGCTGCTGCATGCCTCGCAGCACACGATGGCGGTCAACGAGTTTAAGTTCATTAACGAGCGCCCGGTGGACGATATCTCGCTGAACTTCTTCTACAAACCACACACGATCACGCTGCTGGCCGTTTCGATATTCGGTGTGATGTACTTTGCCTTCGTCCGGTAAGTATGCTCCAGAAACGGGGGAATTAGAGATTGGTGATACATTCTACGCACCGCTACCGCTGTCCCTAACGCATAATGTTCACCATAATAACCACGTCCACTCGGGCCGGCGGCTGAGCCAAAAGGAAGCGAGGGCATAATTTAATTTTACGTTACACGAACGCGATGGTGTACTTTGGACACGAAAACGTTTGTACAATTGTTATTGAGTTGAGGGTGAGTAGAAAATGGGAGGATTCTTCGAGCAAAACCGGCAAAAAAAAACTCGAACCATGTTAGGTAATCAACGCAACGTGCTCGCGGTGCTTACTAGATCCGCGCATCAGCGGCTTAACAGTGACAAAAAATCACACGTTGTACCTGCTAAATTAGCAAAGAAAAAAGTACAACCATAGCTTGTTGCGATTGAATAGTTGCCGTTTTTTACTGTAAAAACACGTTCTTTGACTCATAGAAACGAAACATTTTTTCACTTGAGTCACACACCGGCGTACCGGCATTTCGATCGAACGACGATAGTGTCCTTCACTCAGAATGTAGAAATTGTACATTGCTCCCTCGTACGATACGTTGCGGGTAAAGTGCACGAGAGTTGTTTGACACTATCTATGGTACATCTGCTGCTACACAGCAGTATGTACACCACTGCTCTGGTGATTCAAATCATGTTCTACATTTCCTTACAACTCTGCCTTGGCTGTTAAATGAATTGGATGAATCATTTATTTATTGCAATCATCAAACTCAATGCAATTTTTGTTGATGTTTTTAAAAATATGTTCTATACGGAGCCATCTGGAGCTAAGCCGTACAGATTAGCCGGTTTCAGCAGCTAAGGAGCATAAAAGTGGCTGACACTTTTAACCAGCCCTTAAGCAGCTTTCAAACCGCAAACCGACGACTAAAATATACGCCATTGCGACATGAGCGCCGGGTAACGGTTATTCCCGGTAGGCCGTTCTATAATAATATATATAGAATAATAAAAGTTTAATAATAAAAATAGGTTGAAAAAATTGGGTAACCGTTTCTATACAACGTCTAACATTGGTGGCTTTTAAAAAGATGTACTTTAATCTTCAATTGGCATTGCAACTAACTTGCTCCCCTCTTTGCTTTCTTTCACACCCAAACACCACCATTTGTGTCAACATTCATTTGTAGTAATCAGTCCGATATACAGGAGAACATATGGGCCGGCATGCTGTGCGTGATATTCTTCTTCCTAATCATCTCGGTGCTTGCATTCCCGAACGGTCCATTTACCCGACCGCATCCGGTGGTTTGGCGTATGCTATTCGGTCTGTCGGTGCTCTACCTGATGCTGCTACAGTTTCTAATGTTCCAGGACTATAAATCTATAATGGGGATTTTCTACTGGTTCGATCCGAAGCTGAGAGATTTCCACATCGACATGGAGAAGGTAAGTAGCAATGTAGGATCTTCTGCAGGTGTTCAGGAACTCTTGCTTTACGAATTACACCATTTCTTTCGCTTCAGCAATATGCCGCCAACTGTTCGGACATGTCGTTCGAACGCATCTGGTCACATGTGGACGTGTTCGCGTGGGGTCACTTTCTCGGCTGGGCCTTTAAAGCCGTTCTGATCCGCCATATGGGCATCCTGTGGGCCATCTCGGTGATGTGGGAAATTACGGAAATTACGTTCGCCCATCTGCTGCCCAACTTTGCCGAATGTTGGTGGGATGCACTGATACTGGATGTGCTGGTGTGCAACGGGTTCGGCATTTGGTGTGGGCTGAAGATCTGTAAGCTGCTGGAAATGCGCGAGTACAAGTGGGCCAGCATACGGGACATCTCTTCCACCACCGGCAAGCTAAAGCGCGCCGTGCTGCAGTTTACGCCGGAAAGCTGGGCGCCGGTACGGTGGCTCGATCCGAAGTGTACCTATATGCGATTCTTCGCAGTGTGTCAGTTAGTGTTGCTTTGGCAGGTAAGTTGCAGTGTTGTGGATTCACGCAAAAGGGAAAGCAAATCATACTTATGGCGTTTATTCTACCCCCCCCCCAATTGCAGTTAACCGAGTTGAACACTTTCTTTTTGAAACACATTTTCGAAATGCCACCATCCCATCCAGTCGTGATTGGGCGGCTTGTGTTTGTCGGTCTGTTTACGGCGCCCTCGGTACGGCAGTACTACATCTACGTTACGGACACGCGCTGCAAGCGGCTGGGAACGCAGTGCTGGGTGTACATTGCAATCCTTGTGTCGGAAGCCATTCTGTGCATTAAAAACGGCAAAGAACTGTTCGAGCGCACACAGGTGAAAAATATCGTCGTATGGCTAATCATACAGGCAGTGCTGTCGGTGCTGTTTGTGTACGGATGCATGCTGTGGCACAGATACGTTGAGGTACGTAATAAAAGTAAAATAAAGTAAGAAGAAAATGTCTCATCTTCAAAATATCCTGTTTTCCAACCCCCTTCTAGGAAGACGATTCGAGAGACGGATCTCCGGTGAAACAGATGAACCGCACGTTCAAGGATTCTGCTATCGTATCTGGCGACTCGAAAGGTAGGTGTACATTGTGTGGTCTTCCATTTCCCTTTCGCTTTACAACACCATCAGCATCAGGCGCTATATCAAAGTTCAAAGCTAGCACACCATCGGATCAATTCCGGTTTGAATCATCCCATTATATACAAAACCCAATGACCCGATTATTGTTTATGTCGTGCGTGAGTGCGATTGCTATGCGGAACTTCTTCGGTGGCGCATGCATCTGTCTCTAGCGGAGAGAGAAAGAACGATGGTCTTATCGCGCGTGGTCAGACACGCCGGGTTCGTAATCGGCATTGCTGTCGACCGATAAGCAACGTCACTGTAGAGGCTCTTCACGAGTGCCAAATACAAACCGTGTATCAACGCTTATCTCCGGCGCAATACACTCTCTTTCTCTCATTCCCAATTGTCACGCCACCGGGTACGATCCTTATCATGTCACACATGCGTTCTGTAGCCAACCTTCAGTGCTGGCACGTGTTGCTGCTGGTACGACGTTTAGCAAAAAGAAACAAAAAATCAAAATGGTTCGACACATTCGATTGATTCGAAGTGGGGTGAGTGATGAAATGTAACTGGCCCTCTCCCTCTTTCTCACTATCTGATCTGATGAGAAAATAAGATCCTAACTTTGTTTCTATCCAGTTCCCTGGCCGCATCATTCCACGCCAATAATGTTTTGGGGCCGGATTCGTCCTGTTCCGTCATCCAAGGAATCCCTGTAATGCAGGTTGCCTAATCGATCGGCGCAAACAAACTAATATAGCGATATCTCTCTCTCTCACACGCGGTACTGCCACTGCTGCACTCAGTATTTATGTTTAATCGCCCTTTTTTTCTTTGTTCCTGCGGCCAATAAAATCTGTGAAGGACCGGAATATTACGTTCATCCAATGTTTGTAGCGCATGCCCGCGGAAAGCTAAAGATGGTGGACATAAACAGCCCCAGCTACGATATCAAAATCAAAATAGTGTGAAGCAGCTTATTTGGCGTACCCGGGGCCGACGCCGCACGTAGCCCGCAATCAATAATAATCGTTCATAACGCGAAATGGTTATACAAGCACAACAAAAAACCGAGCCAGTATTTCGATGTGCGTTGTTTAGATTAGCAAATGACGCTTAAAAGATAGGATAAAAGGGAAGGAAATCGAGGAGCATTTTGCGTACTTTTTGAGGCTGATTTTAGAAGTTAGTTAGTGTTTTAGATTGTGATAACATATTGTGCCAATGTGCGCCGCGCCCGCTCTCGTAAATTATTTGCCTGCTTGTGTTAAGCTGTTTTTGTTGTTATTGTTGTTATTGATTGTTACTTACTTACTCGCATTAGCTGCTGGGCAGGTTAATGATGATGCTTCATGCTGTTTTGTTTTGATTTTGTTCGCTGCGCTGTTGTTTGCTTCCAAGTGCGCCAATAGTGCGTTTCTTCTTAATAAGCATTTTATTTACGTTTTAACTGTATTGCTTATCACACTCCTGTTGATGCTGTGTATCGATGCTATTGCGTTGCAATAATCGGTTTCCCTATTTCTAAACTGATATTGTTGGTATCAAGAGCAGTTTGTTATATGTTGGGACTAGTGATGGGAACTCCGGAGCGGACTCACGAATCCACTCCGAATCCACATGTTGAAAACCGACTCCGAATCCGATAAAATTGCGGATTCGGCTCCGGAGCTCCGGAGTACTCCGATTGAATCCGGAGTACTCCGATCGAATCCGGAGTACTCCGATCGAATCTGGAGTACTCCGATCGAAACCGGTAGACTCCGGTCGAATCCGGTTGACTCCGGGTAATAATCGACTACGTGTCGCGTATGTTTTAAAAAAGAAAATGTTCTTCACATCACTTCACATCAGCTTCATTTTGCCTAACACTAGTTGGGACTTTGACTTAAAACGAAGTGATAAATGTATGTAAGAGCATGGATATCTCTTGTAATTACCTCGAATTTCATTTATCAGTATTAGTTCCGAAAATAATCAACGCTTGAAATCAGTTTGTTTCGATCTTGACCTATTCCTACACACTTGCCCTAAACAAGGTTGTTTCAATAATTGATTATTCTGAAACAGATATTATAAAAAAAATCGTGAAAAGTCAATCAACTGTCGTTTGAAACAGTGGTTCGTTTCAACCCGTATCAGGGGCCTGTGTTGTGTTACGCTACCAAACGTATTGAGGGAAATGCTTGGAAGAGAGTCCTTGTTCTTTTGATTAGCATATCCAACGAATCACGAAAACAATCGGACACGGAAAGGGTCAACTTTTTTTTCTCAAGTGGTTAAAATTAAGCATAATAATGCGCCTCCATCGACAGTGGTGTACCAAACACATGCACACATACATACGCCGAATGGTTTTCATTGCTGTGCCTTACCAAATTACCCGTGGAAAACCCGAATCGCGTGCAATAGAATGTATAATTTACGGCAATTTTCACAACCAAATCGGAACTTATCGTGTTCACGCTGCATCAATGAATGGAACCAGAGAGGGTGGTCGAAATGTTCGACTAAAACACGTACGGGGACCTGGGTGGTGTGCAGGCGTTACGAGTGGAAAAAGTTTTCCCTTAGCTCCGGTGATAGCTAGTACTGATAACGAATGGTGGTGTACAAGAATGGAAATGCTATGTATAATAATGCTTACAGAAGTGGTCATAGTATGTTACACAGAACAGGACAATATAATTGTATAGTAGTTTAATATTTCATGGTAATAAACCAAATCCCGGATAGTTTTGAATCACCCAAAGAAGATAGATTTTAATGGGAAGCCTTCTCGAAGATAATGTTCTTGAATTTATTATTTTCTTCCTGCCATCTTCGTCGTGGCTGCTATCGGTTGCTGTTGAGGTCAGTTTTTTTTTCGATCGACGTCGCACCAACACCTAGATATTTTTAAATGTCGTCAATTGTTCATTTTGAATGGTTTTTTTTTATAACAATGACCAGGAGAATATCATTCATCGTCTAGATGTTCTGATCTGATGATCGCACAGTTTCACACCCATCACAAACCAGTTTTTGAAAATTGGTTGCATATCGTTGTTGAAGTTACAAAACTTTAAAATAATTTGTGTATAAAAACTGTTGGTATTCAACATGCAACAGAAACCCAATTTTAAACACATCTCAAAACAACCACTGGCGAAAAATAATCCTCTGACAGCATTATGATTCGCACATGGTCTTTGTTTACATCTCGAGGCCCGACTCTAGCGCGCCTAAACAGACAGCATTCGTGCCGTCAGTTTTAACGCATCGCTAGCGCAACATGTCGTCGTCCGGTTGGTATGTGGTGTGGCGTGCGTGCGATGTTTTAATAAAAGGGTGCTTGCTTTGTTACGCTTCAGTATGGCACATCTGTGCGGTACCGTGCTGGTTGAGTCCAGCCCGGTGTCTGTTCCGGTGGGGTATGGCTATCAAGACATATCCAGCACATAATTTTTGCCCTACGAAGGCTGTTGACTCGCCCTAACTGCGTCGACGCCTTCGACAGTTTCCGACCTTAATCCATCACCCTCTCACCGAACGTTGGTAAATTCTACCTTCTCCTTATCGATGTAACCTGCTAGTAATTGGCGTTTTACGTTTCGTTTGACATCTATTTTATTCCTCTTCTTTTCTTGTTTTTTTCCCTCTTCTCCACTACAGGAAACAAAGGTGGTGGTTCAGCGTCCTCGGCTAAAAGTTCGCCCCAATCTACGCCTACCAAAAAAGCACGATCTCAACAAGGGAACAATATTGGTTCCCAAGGCACAACCGGCAAAACGGTCCGCGAACATCTTGAGTAGGTTCTGCGTGTTCGTGGCGAACAAGCTTCCACACTAGACCTAGACTCTAGTGCTCGGTGTAACCTTTTTGCTGCTCTAATATCGTAAGCGGCTGTTTACTATCGAAGGCGGAAGGAAGAAGTGTTGTGGGGACTGAAGCGCTAATGGACTTCATAGTCAAATGCCGTGCTCGCTTCGTCCTTTGAA
>KZ061772.1:55190-116028 GCA_002091835.1 Anopheles maculatus
GCGAGAACTACCGAGATGAACGATTAAGCGACCGTCGTGAGGTGCGTCGTGAAGATCGGCGTGAAGACCTTCGTGACAATAGTCGTGATGAAAGACAGCGACAGGAACGACGCGAGGATGTACGAGAGGAACGTCGTGAAAATCGTCGAGAAGATGTTCGAGATGGTAGCCGTGCTGCACGACTAACGGAACGTCGTGAGGATGAGAAACAGCGACAAGAACGACGTGAAGACGTACAAGAGGACGAGAAGATCTTCAGAATGAAAACCGAGCAGAACGACTAAACGAACGTCGCGAAGATCTCCGGCATGAGGGACGCCGACAAGAACGTCGTGAAGACCTGCGAGAAGAACGTCGGGAGGATCGCCAAAAAGATCTTCGAGATGAACAACGTCTAGCGGAACGACGGGAGGAGGAACGCCGCGAAGATCAACGAGAGGACCTTCGAGATGAAAGACTGCGACAGGAACGCCGAGAGGATCGTCGGCAAGAGATGTCCGAAAGACGTCGGGAAAATCGCCGAGAAGAACGTCTGGATAACTTCCGAGCTGAACGTCTAGATGAACGTCGTGTTGCAGATCCCCGAGAAGAACGTCAGGGAGATCTCCGTCGGGAGCAGCGTGAGGACCGCCGTGAAGATCGCCGAGAGGAACGTCAGGAAGATCTCCGTCGGGAGCAGCGTGAGGACCACCGTGAAGATCGCCGAGAGGAACGTCAAGAAGATGTTCGTCGAGAACAGTACGGTGAACGTCGCGAAGATCGCCGTGAAAACATTCGAGAGGAACGTCGCGAGGACAGCTCCGAGAGTCGACGTGAAGTTCGTGCCGAAGAATCACCTGAGGAACGCCGTGAAGAACGGCGTGAAGAACAGCGTGAAGCACGTCGTGAAGCACGTCGTGAAGAACGCCGTGAAAACATTCGAGAGGAACGTCGCGAAGATAGCTCCGAGAATCGACGTGAAGTTCGTGCCGAAGAATCGCCAGAGGAACGGCGTGAAGAACGTGCTGTAGATAGGCGCGATGCTACTCGCAGGGAACGAGTTGATGACGTACAACGTAGTAGAGCCGAAGCTGGACGTCGCGTTGTACGTGAGGAGGAACGTCGAGAAGCGGAAGGTCGTCGCAATGTCCGCGAGCTTAACAACTTCAACGAGCGTTACCAGGGTGATGAGAAGCTGGCTGCTTTCCAGCAGGAAAATGCTTTCCTTTATCAACTGATCCAAACGGCAGCCCTGGTAGGATTTGCCGGTTACTGGCTGCTGAAGGGCACTACTGGAGGTATCAACTCATCATTGAACTATGATGCAGAAGAACCGAAGAAGAAACCAACGTCGATGGTGGAAGCCATCGGCAAGCTGCTCGGTGGTTCTGAAACACAAGTAAAGTAAATAATCTCTTACTATCACTAACACTCTCTATTAGCCAGTGCATTTTAGTAGACGTCAATGGTAAATGTGTGCGTATACCCTGCTGTGAAGGACAGAGGACAAATGAGAAACCCAAACGTAAAGGCTTAACAGACAGTACAAAGAAGCAACAAAACTCTATATATCCTTAATTAGTAGATCGATGTACACGCAAACGCTCCACGAGTTGTAATGATCCAATTTGGCAATACATCGTTCTGTTAACTTAAGCACATCCATTAACTAACCATCGGAGCAGCTGCACACTCAGTGAAGTAGAGCCAAACATCAAGAAAATGCGTGTGATAGTAGAGCGATGAGCGACGAGAGAGGAACCAGTGAAGAAAGCTCGTTTAACACAGGGAAAATGGCGTTTATAAAACAGTTTAATTTAATCATAACTACACTAAACTACTCTACTTAGAAACTTACACGATGGAAGTTACATCTAAAACCACACTAACAATGCTGATGAGAATAATAATAATAATGGAAATCTTGCTCCAAATCCTCTGCTTTGACAGCTGTGCTCTGTTGTTAAGGATACAGCAAATTCATATACATACATCGCTAATCGTTGGAGTAGCGCGGCCAAAGACGACGACAACGGGGAGGATATTGAGGGGAATCGACGACGACGATGATCCTAAGCAATAAATAGTGTACACGTTACGTTATACTTCTCTTCTCCCAATCCACAACACCTTTTTGGGTCCAGATCCAGAGGTGGGCGGTGCTTTGATTTTAAACAATTTGTAAGCCCAGTATTTACACATACGCATATTGATATGCAAAATGGAAATAGTAATAAAACATAAATATTCTTGTGTAGCAAAAAAACCACACAACTCTCTCGTCTTTTGATATTCGTAGAAACCAACCAACAAACAAAAAAAGTAATTCTTCTGTTTCCGCCCGGGTTCGAACCGGGGACCTTCTGCGTGTGAAGCAGACGTGATAACCACTACACTACGGAAACGAGCTTGGCAGAGTGGTTCCCAAACAGGTATTTTAGTAAAACGTTGTAACTTTTGCTCTTGTTATACCCGTATCTCAATACTTACTTATTTATCAGGCGCTACAACCGCTTCACGGTTTTGGTCTGTTGCAACAATCCTCAATACGGCTCACTGTTTAGTGCCTCCGTCTGCCAATCCAATATCCCGGTCGTTCTGGCGGACGCATCAACGCCATCACTCCATCTCAGTTTCGGCCTACCACGCCTCCTCTGTCCATGTGGATGGCCTTAAAGGACTTTACGGGCTGGGTCGTCCAGATAGAGATGGTCACGATGGTGAGATCACCGTACAGCTCGTAGAGCTCGTCGTTGTAGCGTCGTTGTCCTCCACTATCCTTCCACACATACGGGGCCTTCCTTCCTTCTGAGCATCTTTCTCTCGAACGTGGCTAAGAGGGTTTCGTCAGTTGTGGACAAAGTCCATGTCTCAGAGGCGTATGTGAGTACTGGGACTATAAAGGTTTTGTACAGTCCCAGCTTCGTCCGTCGCGACAGGTATTTTGAGTGGAGAAGTTTCCTCAGGCTGTAGTATGACCGGTTGGCAGCCAGCACCCTTGCGCGCAGTTCTACGTCTATGTTGTTGTCGGTGCTGACTTATGACTCCAGATAGGTTTTTGATGACTTGGAGCTTCTGGTACATAGGAGAGTCTCAAACCAATGATGTCTACGTCATCAGCGTATGCCAGGATCTGGAGTGACTTATAGAAGATGGTCACCGAAGATTCCACGTCCGAGTCTCGGGTGGCCCACTCGAGCGCCAGATTAAATAGGAGACAGGCAAGCCCGATATTCAAAACGGTGGCTCAATATTTTCAAATTTTAAAGCTTAAAAAGGTATCTTTTGTTTTGGGAATAACGGACAATTAAATAAGGGTTTCCAAACATCAGCAACAAACAAATTGTATAACATTTATTGTAAACCAGAGACCACCACACTACACATACACAGGCATATTGTTTTATTCGTATCAAATAGTTCTGTTTGTTGTTGTTGTGTTGTGTTGTGTTGTCGACTCCGAAGTCGACTCCGCTTCCTCTGCAATACGTTCCGCCGGCGTATTTTGGTGGTCAATGTAGACAAGAAGAAAGCTTTCTCGTCGTAATTCGGTATGTATTTAATGTTTTTTTTTTGTTTCATTACGTTTACTACACCATCATCAACTCTCTCTCTCTCTCTCGCTCTCTATAGCATTCCTTAATATACTAGTTGGTGTTGGTGGTCCAACTCTTCCACCAAACTCTTCATCCACTTGTGACCACTGCTGCTTCGGTTCGGTTTGGGAGTGTGTGGGCTTGGTTTAGTAACTTGTGCTACCCCCATCCCCTTCCCGTCCCCCTGTCTATACCCGATTACTACTACCCGTACTACGGCTGTCCAATTGAAAACCAAACCACCCGCTGAAGGCAAGCGTTAAACGCCAATACATTTGTGAAGAAAAACAGCTTTAAAAGAACTGTTCCCGCGTACACTAAAGTTCTTATTCAACATTTTTAGAATATACAACAAGTAGGTGTCCTGCGCTTTTCTGCTTTTGCACGGTGGAGTTGCAATATAGCGCACGCCATATCTCTTTCTCTGTATCTTTCGTCCTTGTTGGCAATATAACGTATTTGTTTGAGGATGTGGATGATTTCCCGGATGGCACATTTTACGCCTGCGGTTCACCGCCAATGTGTGCGTGCTGCTGTGGGACAAAGTTGAGCACTTCCTTAAACACCAGCTCTAAAACGATGGAAGGAAGTGGGTTTAATTAAATTGTTTTCTTGTTTTTTGGATGCTCTGATCTGTTTTGTCTTACCCTTCCACCGTTCGACGGGCAGATCCATATCTTCGAAACTCTGATCGTACAGGGAAGAGGTCGGTTCGTCGGACGGATCTGCATACTTTTCCAGATAGCTAAAAGGGGGTACGGAAATAGATTAGAAAACCTTAGACCTTGTGCACAATCGGCTACGCGCGTAGAACACTTACGGATGGGCCAACGCCTGTTCCGCCGTTATCCGTTTGTCCGCATCCAGTTCCAACATTTTCTCCAGCAAATCGATCGCAAGCGGATTGGCGCCACGGAAAACGTCGCTGAAGTTACGCTTCTCTGTCTTCGGAAGCGATTTAATGTAGTGTCGGGCCTGTCGCGGTAGATCGATCGGTAAGAGCAAATCGTTAATTTTGTTATACAAATATACGACTCTTTATTCATTAAATAAAAATACATTCACTACCACGAGCGTCTAACAAAAGGCTTGTGTTTCTAACCTAATTTTAGCAATAAGCTAAAGCATTCGCTACCTCTTCGCTGGTGATTTTTTGCATAAGTTCTTCGTTCGGTGCACCGCAGAAAAACATAACACGCGTCAGATGGTCTATATCTGATGGATCAATCCAAGATTATTGCGCCACATCAAGTGTCATCGTCGTCGTAAGTCGTAAGGGTGTCGTCGTGGAGGACATTGGTTAAAAAAGTCAACCAAAGGTGGCAGAAACCATAGGTTGCAAAAGTTAAGGTGTTTCTACGTAACATGCTCATTTTTATTGATGAAATTGTGTTTAGCATAAAGTTTGTGTTAGTAAAAACAATATTAAAATTCCCTGTTTATCGTGATACAAAGAGCGAAAAACAAAGTATTTAATGATTGACCCTACGTTGTGTTCGTCCCTATGGGATGGCTCTGATCTGTTGAGTTCCGGTTGACCCATCCCATCACTACTTCGCAGTAAAGCTGCAAACAGTGTGAGAGTCGTACAGCGTTGCGTCAACAGTATCGCTTTAACCAGCCCTCTTCTCAACGCGCCGAAATAGCTCAGTTGGGAGAGCGTTAGACTGAAGATCTAAAGGTCCCCGGTTCAATCCCGGGTTTCGGCACATCCCAAATTCTTTTTTTCTCCTAGCCGTTCGTTTTGGAAACGAAATTCTGTTTCTAATGTAGTTGATGTACTGATAAATCTACATTAGTTTAACTGTTGTAATAAAAACAATTTGAAACGAATTTTGTGCCAACAATTTAGAAAACACGTAAGACATGTTTATATGCAAACGAACAATTTATTTGAAAAGTTAGATAGCATGCAAACAATGTTAGTATAGAACACCATTATACTATTAAAAATTCCTCCATGTGAAACATAATTTATAACCCTTAAAACATGATTTACCAATTCCGCTAAACATGCTATGATTATTTATGTTATTGGTACCTAGCAGAGTGTATATTACAGTTACATATATTTTAACAAGTGTTAACCACCTGTGTTCCTTCTTCTTACATAAAAATGAATACATAATTCATTTATTGCTGTTGCTTCCTATTGACCAGCACTGTAATATACAGCCCACCCCCCACCTGCCGAAATAGCTCAGTTGGGAGAGCGTTAGACTGAAGATCTAAAGGTCCCCGGTTCAATCCCGGGTTTCGGCAAGCACCTCTTCTTTTTTCATATTTTCCTGAGCCACAATGAATTTCACAACTATTATAATTTATTTTACATTTCCTCACATTACTAGTTTTATCACAGTTAACTACAGTGATGTTCATATTATTTCTGAAGAATGTATATGATAAGATAAAAATGTATTGGTATATGTAGTCTATCTTGTATTCCGTATACAGCTCGTAACAGGAAATATCATAATGATCAATTGTTTTTATTTAAGGAACAAAAACATTTGGAGTGATGCAACTCTTTGTTCAGATAATGTTCTGCTTAGTAAGGAGGCATTAAATCGTGTTTGTATATTCGTAAATACAATCAAAACTTGTGTTCCTGATTGTAATGTTTACATGTAGTCGATTTTAATAATGAAACTTACTATCGTTCTACTTCTTTACACTAGAGATGTGCACAATGAGTAAGAGTGAGTGAGTGAGTTTAATCCTGCAAAGGAGTTTATAGTTTCAACTCAGCATAAAGATTTTTTATGACTCTCGCTGCGCCGACTAGTGCCTTACTCGAGTGAGAGTGAGTTTGAAGCCAAAAGGAGTGAGGCACTAGTCAGTGCAGCTAGTGAGAGTGAGTTTGATGCCAAAAGGAGTGAGTTTGAAGACAAAAGGAGTGAGTCACTAGTCGTGGCAGAGGGTGAGAGTGAGTTTGAATCCAAAAGGAGTGAGGCACTAGTCGGCGCAGCGAGTGAGAGTGAGTTTGATGCCAAAAGGAGTGAGTTTGAACTCAAAGGAGTGAGTTTGAAGCCAAAAGGAGTGAGTTTGATGCCAAAAGGAGTTACTAGTCGGCGCAGAGAGTGTGAGTGAGTTGAAACGTAGAAAATAATTTAAGAATAAGTTTAGAGTAATTTTTTTCATGAATCTTTAAAGAGTGAGTCAAAGATTCAAATCCTTGTAACCACTCACTCACTCTGATTGAACTCGTCGAAAAGAGTGATTATTCTCATCTCTACTTTACACGTTGATTCCCTTTTTTCGATTGATGGGAACATATGTTTGAAATGTTACGCAAATGAACAAGGCAACCCTGTTGAATGACACACATGTGCCCCATCACACGTTATGGAGAAGGCACAGTGAACCAGTACGCGTATGGCGCACCTGCCCCCCACCAGCCGAAATAGCTCAGTTGGGAGAGCGTTAGACTGAAGATCTAAAGGTCCCCGGTTCAATCCCGGGTTTCGGCACAACAATCCTCGTCCAACTGTTTTTTGCATTACCACAAGCGGAATTTTTAGTTTTTTATATGGTTCAATTACCATCCATTCTTTTACACAAAATTGTCTACCTTACTGAATATAAAAACGTCTATTTTTTTCTTGCCCTCCAGTTGGGGGATTTCACATGACATGGTGTTAGAATGTCTAATTGTTGTGCACTTGTTCACCAAACAGGGCGAAAGCAAAACCACAAAAAAGCACCTACAGTAAACACGTTTTATGTGCGATTTCCCAACAAACCCCGATTGGGAGAAGCAAGCCATGTATGTCCAAAGCAGCCAACCAACATACATGACAGATAATAACTTAATCAAGACGATCGATGCACAGCCCCTTGTGACGAAGAGTAGAGAATGACGATAAGACACAGACCTTTGGTGCACTAATATACACACACGCGCACACCATCCCTTCGTGATAAGCACTGTCTACACATAACTGTGTACGCCCTTTTACAGTAACCTGCTGCAAGAATGTCAGTAGAATTAGTTGGCCACTTTTTGCCATTCAATCGACACTGTTGGCTAAGCTAGAAAAGACTGCTTGCTATCGTGACGTGTATCCTCTAAGTAGCCATCGGGTTAGGGCAGTGTAGTGTGCGTTTACAGGGGTTTGTGAGACAGAAAACTAAATGTCACTATATAAACACTATACCCGGAAACGCTTAAGCTTAAGTAATTTAACAACATTCAAAGCGAGATTATTGGAAGTAAGTAAGAAATTGAATGTTTGTGAAATGGTTTTTGAATCTGTCCTATACAAACCCTGCAAACACATATCAGACTAAAAGAAACAACACGATCCACATCGAATGCTACGAGACGCCTCGAAGAGTCGTGATTAAGTGTGTGCAAGGTGGGGACTGGTTTGCAGAAAATGGCAACAGAAAAATCCCAACTATTAAAAGAAAACGTGCAAGAATTTGTAGAATGTTGCTCAAGTTGGACATCACGTCGTGTCCACACCACACATTGTGTCAGTAAGCAGTGGAAAGGTACTGAATCAATCCATTCAATCAGAGTGTGGTGCACATTGCACTATGGGGACAATTAACACACATTAAATGCATTCTATTGGTGTTCGAGTGAAATGCCTTTTCTTAAATGTACTCCGAGTATGCACTAGTGGAAATAAGTATAAGGACACGGGATTTTGTTTTTAGCTTACACACGATTGGATTTTTATGAATAAAGCAAAAAAAAGGAAGTTTATGATGATCTAAGCATTAATTCCCCCAAAAATGTACTAAGTTTGTAACGCGTTGAACGAACCAACTGTCAAAATGGTATGTCAGTTGTCAAACGCTTCGGATTGAGTTTACCTATTTCGATTCAGCTCCTGTTTACTACTCTATTCGATTGTTTAACAGAAGCTGGCGCAAAATTTTCAGATTTTCAAGCTGAAGTCGTCGTAGACCATTCAAAGCATCACTACTCTACTTGCTAAACACGTTATTTTTTCACAAAAAATGCTTCAAGTTATTGGAAACAAATGCTTGGATTAATAAATAAAATGGTCACGATCTTAAAGATACCTCCACCAGTGTATGCTCGCAGAGAAAAATGTTAGTCTTGCACAGGACATTACACGAATCGTGTAGAATGAAATTTGATTTGTTCGAACAACTTGTTCTTTCCATCGTATGAGATCGAATTCATCACCACCACCGGGTGAAAATTAGTTTATAAACACCAATCTTTGACCCAACCCCAAAGCTGGCCCAACACAGCCACACGCACATGCACCCTTCGTAGTTGACCGTCAACTGTCACGAGCAGTATACGTAATGGGTAAGCCACCTACTGCCCAGAGCCGGTTGAATCGACACCAAATCGTCGTAACCGTTGCTCTAATCACATTTGACACAATCGCCCAGTGCTAGTGTACGTACTTGTGCGTACAAGGAGTTGTGCAAAAAACAGAGGCTTATTAGCGTCCGTGCCAGTAACTACTGGACGTACTTGAATCTGCTGCCACTGCACCAGTGATTGATTGCAGTGCAGCAGATTAAAAATGGTTGTTGTTACCTAAAAACTGCACCGCTTGGGGTGTCTGTCTCCAGCTAGCGCATGTTTTGACCTTTCTAATTGGCATTAATTAAAAATCTCTCTCTCTTTAAAGCTATTTGTCATTTACACCGATTCGTGAGCGGATTCGGTATAGTAGCGAGTTAAGAGTTAACGCGAACGGATAATTAAATAAATCAAATAAAAGCACTCCCCACCCAACATGTGTTACAGGTATTGAAAGCTCTCAACATAAGCCTTCATAAGCCCAAAAACTGCTAAAAACTTACGAATAAATAAAAAAAATACGATTTACGGGCTACTCACACTTTCCGAGGAGATTTTCGCCATGAACTCATCGTTCGGTGTGCCGAGTATCTCCATGATAAGGTTTAGCTGGTGAATGTCTGGTGGTGGAGGAAGCCGTTTGGGATGAAATGAGGGCGAGCGTTTCGGAAAGCAGAACAGACGACGGTTTGGAGTGAAAGAAAATCACGTTCACACGTTTGAGTTGTCCGCAATCGGCGGTAAAAAGGCAAGTAGTGAAAAGGGATAATATTATGCGCTAGCACTAGCACAGGTACATTAATGACACATACTCGAAGGATATCGGATCTAAACACATAAATAATTGAAGGAAGTAATGGAGTAACACAAAACAATTCAACCAAAGATGGAGGTAGATCGAGAAATAAAGGCATTAGAACTACCCGTGTAATGGAGCTTCGTGTTAGGAAGGTTAGTCATAACGTCACACCAAGCAAATTAGTACTAAAAGCTGTCTGAGGTTACAGGCGAGCAGGCACCACAACAATACACAGGTACAATAGATAATAGCTTTTGGGAAAAGGATACGGTCCGTGCCGGGGAACAGGGTCCGGCCGGTTAGCAGCTCCGCCATAATGCACCCGACCGACCAGATGTCAACCGTTTGATTGTAGTGCATCCAGTTGAGCATAATTTCGGGCGCTCGGTACCAGCGGGTCGCAACGTATCCGGTCATCTCGTTCTCGGTCGGTCGGGCCAGCCCGAAATCCAATATTTTCAGCTCGCAATCTTCGTTCACGGCAATGTTGGACGGTTTCAAATCCTGAAAGAAGCAAGCAAGAAAGATTGAAGGTCTCCAGTCTGGCAGGAGGGTAATTACAGTATTTGCGACATTGGGAATGGTGGGGGAGCATAATGTCATGTGGACGTCACTTTTTAGGATGACGGAAAGGAGTAGACGATCGATTTTTCACACCACCGAGGCCGCCGCATGGTTTGGTGGACACCATGTTCCCCTTGTACTTTCAAATAGGCTTCGACACGCAACGCGCACACGACGCCGGCCCACCATTTGATTAATGTTTGCATACGCTCGCGAGCGTAGGTCCCGACCATTAACATACCCGGTGAATAATGCCGGCACTGTGGATGTACTTGAGACCGCGCAGGATCTGGTACACGAGAAACTGGACGTGCTCGTCCGACAGGCGCTGGGTGCGGATGATGTTGTTCAGGTCGGCGCCCATCAGGTGCGTGACCAGGTACACCTGCTGGAACGATTCGAGCGTGTTGTCCCCGGGATGGAACACGTCCAGCAGGCCAATTATGTTCTCGTGGTTCATGTGCTTCAACATGCGCAGCTCCCGGTAGGTACGTTTCGCGTGGACGGCCGATTGGAACGGTCGGGCCAGCTTCTTGATTGCCACCTTTACGTTGTGTTCCTTGTCCATCGCCGAGCTGATGAAAGGGAGAGGAAAAAAAAAGAAATAAATAATAAAATAGAAATTGAGACGCCTGGAAGTATGCAATATCTTAAAGCATAGCCCCTAACAGATAAGGGATGGGGTCAACTAGCTGTGTTAGTATAAAAAAGAGTTAAAATTGTCCTTCACTGTCTCGTAACCCCTTCCAAAAGCGACAATCACAAATATCGATTGCATACATTTAGGCGCCAGTGAGCCTAGACACAACACGGGGTTGATTATATCGTGGAGAATAATAATCTAATGCTCAAGTTACAATAGTTAGACGCTTTGGCTAAATACAGTCTCATATTGCGAAATCATCTAATGATGTTGTGTCCTCTCAGATGCTTCTGTTGCCTAAATTTGTTGTTAATTTTGTGATATCATCTGAAAACTCATGTATGTATGTTATTCTTTATATTAAACGTTTTACGCTTTCAGCACAATAAAAACAAGGCATGATTCTTAAACTTCGCTAATAAAATAAATAACCAAGGAGCGTTATAAAGCGTTACATCATAATGACTGTTGAATAATGCATTAAATAACGGACAATGGTCACGTGTTCACGCTTAAACTCATTAATCATCATCATCATCATTATTGTGAGGCACACTGACTTCATTGTAATGCGTTTTTAATATTCTCAATTTGTGAATAATAATTTAAATGTTTCAATTGTGTTAAAACTATTTTATAAGGACATTTGAATCTGCTATAACAGACAGACGAAAATTATGGCAAACCGACACATTATATTTAATTTTTATTTAATATGCTTTACATTAGATAATAAAATGTGTTATAATTCCGTATTGTCGCTTACTCATTACTCTCTTGCGAGAACTAAACATTGACAAACTTTTTTGAGGATCTTTATTGTACTTTATCTTGCATTCTTTCTTCGCAAAAGTGCATCATTAGGATTGGTATGTACTCAACCCGACCAATCATACAAATTGAACTAACAATAAACTTGGAAAATCTCACACATTCTTCCAAATATTCATTCTTTCGACGGAACATTCGCAGCACATGATCAGTAGTTGCACCTTGCACCCCAACAGAGACAATTAAAGCGCTAAAGTGTACCATTGCTGTCTCCGTACCTGTGTGAGGGATGATGATGGACCTAAGGTTACACCACCGGCCGACCCACCGACAGACAGACGAGAGCGAAAACGAGAGGACCCCGTAGTACAGTGTTGGTGGATAGAGGATCCACCATTTGTTTATACACGTTAGTTCAGCCGTTTCGTGTTATTTATAGCATTTTTCAACCCATCCCGGCGGGCGTACTCTCGACGGGCAGTGGCAGCAATAGCAGCACCATCATCATCTGTACGGACGCGTCGTCAAGTAAAACAAAACAGTTACTGGCTTGGCTAATTATTCACACCTTGCTGTGTATGCCGTTTAAATCAAACCTGCTTCACCAACCGGGTACACTGTGTGAGTTTCCTGTTTGTGTTCCCCCGATCGAATGAGAAGATCGTAAAAATTCGTCCAAACATTGGAGGTTATAAGGAAAGATTTAAATACGTATTTTCCAAAGGAATAGGGTTGCCGAAAAGTTGGAAAAGCCCTTTTTACTGCACGTCCTCCAGTAGCGAAACGTCCGAGACGCAATTGCCACCCGAGTTCTTTTCCATACAAACAATCATCGACCTACCACCACACCACCCACTTACTGAGGGGCGACAGGGGCTATTAATCGCACTTCGAAGCTGTTCAATTGTTGCAAATTGACCGCATTTTACGCTTCACTTTACGCTACGAGAAGGTTTCAATGACAAGCGTGCGCATACGAAGCAAGAAATTGTCACCTCGGAATCTAGGGTGCCTCGGTCATCGATGATTCATTAACGGTAACTGAACTAGATCTGCTACCGGTTAGTTTGCGTACTAGCTTTAATGTAGTTTCTGTCACCGGTTGGGAGCGAGATTGTAAATTAAATGATGTAAGGGCATTTCTAATGAGCGTGACATAACGTTACGAGTTTTTGAATCATTACTTCGGTTTCAGCGATTACTTAAGAGCTATTAACGGATTAGGATCTCAAACATTGAACTGACCAAAAGAGGCGTCAAAAGAGGTGCATTTTATAACACTCCAATCGCAGCACAAGAGTTCCTTAGTTTTCCAGAGCAATTTTTCTTATTTCGCGCTATCGATCTCTCAGTCTTAGGATATAGGCGGATGTTGTCTCGATTTAACCATTGTGCATTGAATAGTATTCTACATTTTTGTACTCTGGCCAGATAGTAACAGTTTATCGTCCAAGATTGTCCTTGGATGAGCGCAGTTGAGTACATCAGCTCCTACATTCGAATAGACCTGGAGAATATTTTAACTGGCAGAGACCTGGAGTTTTTAAAGCTCATCCCGACATTCACATTAATTGGAACTCAGCAGCGAATTATCATACTCAACTGTAGAGTTTAGTTAAAAAAGAACAACGAATGAAGAAGGCCTTTTAGGCAATTTATACTGCCTATAGCTATAGACAGTTGCTTCAATCGAATCTTCGATAGATAGAGTTCAAATCCTTTCAAAATAATTGCTAAAATTTGTGATTTACTGTAATTTATTTTGTGTAGCATTTGAAGTACAGATATTTTAGGACATTCTGACATAAATCCTTACATTGTTGGAACATTGTATTCACTCACAACTGGATGACGTCGATTATACAACAGCTAGTATATTTAATCATTTTTTATCAGATATTGTTAAACATATTCTGTTAGTCCACGCAACTATCATGCCGATGCTGATACTACTGAGTCACAAAGTGTAATCTACAAACCTAACGCAGCATATCAACAACCTGCTTATGAACCTATCGATGCAGTAAAATATAAAAGTCATTATCACTAGGCAACACTTCCTCATACTACGTAACGTTTAAGCTTGCGAAAGTATAGTAAAGATTACGATTCTGGTTGCCGCCCATTGGGGCGTCCGTCCGGTCCATGCTGTCCACAGGGTTATTGCATATGTAATATTTGCAAATCGAAATGCAAACAACAACAATGTTCTTATCATCTTCACCGGCCAGTGGTGCTGCAGCCGGTACAACTTTACCGCCCGATGGGGTCACCGATGCAAACTAAAAGCATTAATCGAATGCTCATAAGGACATAACAACGCTTATAAACATAATAATCCAAACAAACACACTCGGGCTTTGTGTGGATTTGAATCGAAAGTGAAGTCATAATCGAAGGGAAAGGTTTAGTATTTAGAATAATATACAAGGGCGTGCTTAGTGGTGTCTTTATAGGTGGTACACGGGCGGGCAGCTTTGCTGTTCACTCACCAGCGTCGTAAGGTGACATCTAATCTTATCTGTTGCATACCAATGAGATATCTAAAGTACATAGTAGCAGCCGTCGTGCGCTGGGTGTTGTTGGTTCAAATACAACACAGCTAGCTCGTTTTCTTCTATTTCCTTTTTGCTACTGCAAAACGACGAGGAGTCACTTGGCCTTACCAAGTTCTGGCTTTCTCGATTTGTTTTATACACCTTACTGTCCATAGTTTAAGTCCTGATGGGATTTGATCCTGGGTTAATCGTTACTAAACCTCCGGGAATGCTCATATTCCCTACTAAGTACTCTTGCACAATATTCTCAAAGTTTCTCAAGCTTTCTTGATATAAATTACCTGTTTCTCTATGATCAGTCCAATTCGTTTAAGGGACATTGATTATCTAGAGATCTTTAGTGCTGTTTTTGTGTTCAGAAAGTTTCATGAGCTGCTACATCTTTGAAGACGATGGCCGAGTCTCAGTATCAGCTTATGCAATAAGTATATCTGGTTCGGTAGAGCAACCACTCAGCTCATCAGCAACTTTAAGCCACGCTTAATCAAGAAAACAAGCCAATTAGTTTGGGAATCTAGATGTATCCCCACTAGACTGATGCCATCTTGTGAAAAGTGGGCATACAAATCGTAAATGATATCGGTTTAATTGAAAAAAGGTATGTTTATCACTGGATGCTACACCCTGTACAACTATGTAGTACAATGGTGCACTAGCACGTACATTAATTAATGTAAATACCTTTAATTATTCCCACTCACAGTTCGTGACATTTCACAAAAGAAGTACACGATGTGAACGAAATAGTAAATCCGGTACGAACCCCGGTTCTGTTGTGCCAAGGTTACGCGACCATCAACAGACGGAAGAATTTCATTCCCAACTCCCAACATCCCACCGAAACCCACACACACGGCACGGGATGCTGGAGAACGGTCGACGAATGACGATAGTTGTTATGGCTCCAATCACGGGCACTCACGATCAAAATGGTTGAATCTACTCCTCCGTCTGCCCACTACTGCTGTGCGACGAAAAGTAGAATAGAAGCCACTCCTTCCACACTGCAGCGTGTGGCTTTTGAATGGTATAGAAGCCTGAGGGTGCGCTCTGTTCTGTGCCGGTCCAAATACATTTCAGTTGACGGTGCTGAAGAATGGACAAGCAGCAAATTAGTTGACGGTATCTAAACTGCATCAACTGCCTCTACTAAATCGGACAACTTCCGCGTGTATTTGTTGATCTTCTGTTGCTTGAACTGTGACTGCAGATCGACAGACCGACAAAACGGACGCAACGCTACCTAATGCTGCGCGCGATCATGACACTGTGCGCGATCACGTTTGGTTATTTAACTTTGTGAGATGTGTGATCGGTACCGGTCTGGCTCTCGACATCCCGAACCGGTTTGTTGTGCAAACATCAGGCCGAAAACCAAAAAGCGGAACAGGAAAATCAAAAAGTACGTAAGCATCACCCCCTGGAAAGGTCGCTTGGAAGGAATGATGATGATGGGGATATGTTTGTTGTTTTGTGCTGGGGTGTTAATATTTATTTCTTGTGTCTCTTTCGGCTGCAGTTTAGAAGGTGGCTGGGGTAGTAGACCGTATGAACCACTCCGATGGCATCATTCGAATGACGAGTTTGCAAGCATTTTCTAGCGTCAATGTGGTTAGAGATATGGTATGGATCATGGATCGATCGATGGATTTGGAATGTTTCTCGCCTTAAAAATCGGACACAAGCGTCAGGTAATCGGGATGAGCGTCATTGGAAGTATAGCACTCTCTCAGCATTCTAAAATTAATACCCATCTGTACCGAAAGCTAGCTCCACCTTCACTTAACAAAAGCTTTTGTTGCTAAAATTATTGCCTGAATTAGTTTTATTTATTTTCATAGATAACCGACCGAATATTTGAAGATTTGTGTAAATCGAGCGATGGATCGTGCATGATGAAAATATAATCGATTGTCTGTTAAAAGGATAAGAGTTGTGGTATAATGCACGTATTGTTTCTAACCAAATACACTTGATTACGTTTATAAAAACAGCTTTGCGTGCATTAAGCACGATTCTTGCTCAAATAAGATCTAACAGGCCGTTATGTTATGCCATAAATTCTTATTAGAAATTTTTTTAAAATATTTAACTGTATTCAGTATTATCTGCTGGGGAATGTGTATTTTTTCCTATCGCTTCTGGGAAATGGAGGTTCAGTAAACTGTTCAGGAAAATCTTAGGTCTAGTGGTTGTATTGCTCTATAAATTCTCTCAGAATGAAGCTCAAACGAAGGTTCATAGAGTCCAGCATTTAGTACGGCTTTACAACCCAAGATCGCATCATATGAACTGTTTACTGTCTGCCTGGATGCCATGGATTAAAGCATTTTAACATCAATTAGCTGGTCTATTGGCCTGCTAACCATAACTAGCTCCCGCCCAATAAAGCGATAAAGATGTAATGAATTTGTTCCGGTCCACTGCCGATGCCGTGGCATGGAACAGAACTTTAAAAAGCCAAAAAACGATGTGTCAGCAAACAAACAGCTAAAAGAACAAACTCATATGATTATAAATTACTTAACGCTTAGTTTTTTTAACGTTCGACACTTACCACACCTGACCGTAGGCTCCGCTACCGACCGGGGTCAGTGCTTGATATTTGTCCGGAACTTCCCATTCCGTTTTGTTGATCTCGGTACGGTAAAACTTGGGCATTTTGCTTGCAGCAGTTTGGGTTGCTTTGGGTCAAATTTCGTCTCCTGCACTTGCGGGTGTTTTATTTTTTCTCTTTTAGCTAATATTTCTATTTATTACGGAACGGATGGACACACATGAACACTTTGAATAAGCACGACTACACACACACACACTCACACACGCGCACGCAGAATTGACACCTATTTTATTATCTCAACGACCGGGGAACCGCTTTGTCCCACGCAAAGCGCACCGCCACACCACGTCCGTAATTATGCCGCGCTTCTTCCTTGCGCCCTGCGCTCTTCAAGAAACACACACACACACACGCGTACACAAACACACCTTTTGGGTGGCACTTTTGGCTAGCTTCAACCTGGCACCGTCCGGCCAAGATATCGGTGTCGGTGGTCGGTTTGGCGATAAGGTGAAAACACACCAGCAGCAACACCACACACTAACAGCAATTTAGCTTATCTTTACCAAATCACACGACCGCAAACGCAACCCAGGCAGACACACAAGCGGACGGAACCAACCGGATTCGTTCTTTTCACTACTACCGCAGGTGTGAAACGGCGGAACTGTCTGGCTAGCGCAAATACCGCACCACCACACGCCGCAGCATCTCTCTCACACCGTGACCAGCTTTTCGCACACAGGCCGGATCTATTGCGACGAACGTCAACCGAAAGTTTGCGGAAATGCGGCCAACAATAGTGGCAGTACAATACACGCAATCGTCGAAGCGCGAGGAAATTGGGTGTGGGGAAAATGGAATATGATTCCGCGGGAGCAAACACAATTCACTTCTGCCCAGCAGTGGCCTATCCCGTCGTTTGATTCGGTGTGGGATGTTGTTCTTTTTTGACGAAAACGTCAACAGTCGTACAATTTTTAACGAAAAGCAAACGTCAACATTTTGCTGCGCTCAAGGTAAGTATATAAGAGATGGGGATTATTTTAATTTTAAAATATTCCCCGTGGGCAAAAGCTTCGTTAAACCGGGCAGCACAAGGGCAGCACAAGGCCCTTGTGCTGCCCCTGTGCTGCCCGTTTTTTGACGAACGTTTTTGCGCATGTGTTAGTGTGAAGCGCTTGCAGCGTGTTGGTATGGGTGTATACTTTCGTACGCACTATGGGATTTTGTTATCAATGAAAAAGGACAAGTTAAAATTTTTGTTTTATCATTTATTATACCAAAAACTGTTATTCTATTGATATTAACACGCATTCACTAAGAAGACTTTGCCAACATTTTTTTGTGTGTTCTGTCCAACTTGGTTGTATCTGAAAAAGAAGAAAAAATGTAAATGATGCATATTTAATTAAAAAATTCTAACACTTACTTTTTTTGCCGGTACCAACTCCCATAGTGCCTAGCAGTACATGAGGATGCCAAAACAAACGCGGTGGTAGACAAACTGATTTTAATGTTAAAAATCCCTATTTTCCACAAACACTGACTTGGAATGATCTGAAATGTTAAAAGAATCATGGTAATCAAAAGTTATCCAACAAATTACCATCCGCAGAAGGCTTTCAGCGGCCATTTCATCTACCCTGTTTCTGTGATCACAAAGGGGGATATTATGTTGGTCGCTCCTTATTTTCTTTATACTCGTCACGAAGTAGATCTTTCTGGCACAGCACTATACTTTTTGGTGCAGCTAAAACACTTTTGAAAGAACTTTGTTCTATTCGGTAAGGAAAAATACTCTGACTGCAACAACAAAATAGAGAGTTCATTGTATCGGCTGCTGCTGTCAAAACGAGTTGCGCACACACACAATGAAACTCGACTAGCTCTACGTGTAAATACACGACGGAGCTTTTTGAAATTTGGCAAAGTCCCTGCAAAGAACGAGACAGGCAGAACTCGACGAACGAAAAAATATAGCTGTCTAGCTCATTGCCATGAAAGTGTAGGCCAACGAGGGTTGGAAGTAGGTGAGACGCAGAGAAAAACCGTTAAATTTGCCCGTGGGGATATTTTTAAGCAGTCAATGCCGGAACGCTGTGACACTTTGGCTAAGTGTATCTGCCGTAGTAAACATGGAGTCACACAGAAAATCATGTTGATATGTGGTATTTCCACAACTACGACTCGATTATCAGCGTACGGAAGTAGCAAAACAACTGTCAACCAGTCGTTTGTACTCTGGAACAGTGCCAATATTCTACTGGTTCCATCGGCACGATTGCCGTTGCCATTTATTGCAAGATTGTTGCGAAGATGTTTTATCGGCCGACCAACTTCAATCTGTTGCTATCCATTTCTCAATACTTCGTCATAAAGTTGTCGCTTACTTCTCTCTTGGCATTATTTCACTCCTTTTCTACAGTTACTTGCATCCAAACAGACTCCATTTCCACTAGTTTGTAAAACTCGTTGGAATATTTAGAAGTATAAAAAGTTCAACCAGTACACATCTCACCTATCGGAATCGTGGCTGGCTGTATCCGCGTCAGCGGTCTGCTGAACGCAACGCGTCAAAACTGTGGATGTTTTTTTTCAACGAAACCGTTACCATGCCGCAGCTTTATGTAACGCGCATAACGTGTTTACAATTTCGCCGAAAGCGCAGCGCCTGCTCGCTCGACACGAGGGTTTTGCGTGTTTACGTGTGGCCGTGGCCCGAGCGCGACATACACAATTCCGTGACAAAAGTTGAGGGTGTCAAATGAATTTAAATTCCTTCCCGAACGAGGTAATGAGTGGTGCAAGTGGCGTATTCTTCGCTGTACTTTGTTTAACCCATGTTTTTGCTTTCGCTTCCGTTGCAGGTGCTGTGCTACATATTTGATTACCTACCATGGAAAGATCGACAGCGTGTTTCGCTGGTGTGCAGCAGATGGAACGGCATTATCAACTCGGTGCACTATCTGCGCCGCCAGAAGCTGGTGCTGTACAACTATGGCAAGGCAAAGTTTTTTTCCGGCGTCGGAGTGCAGCTGCTGTGCCGCCAAAAGAGCATTGAATTTTATTCGAACGCTATGCTGGACACGGAAGAGTTGCTCGATACGATTGTGAAATCGTTCAGTACGGGGTCGGCGATGGTTCAGTCGCTGTCGTTGTTTCTTCGGTCGGAACATAAGCTAGCGTTTGGGTTGGTGGTGGCCAACATTCCTAACCTACTGCACCTGACCGAGCTAAAGATATCGGCCAACGAAACGCTGACAAACGGGGTCCAGATTGATAGTGCGTGCCTTGAGAAGATTAATATTTCCTTCTACCAGAATTCACTCTGCCGGCTCAATACGCCACGGTTACACACGCTGCATCTGACCGTACGGTATCGAAGTGAGATGGACCTCCTGAGCACGGTGTCTGCCCAGCTGATCGAGCTGAAGGTGTCGTTCATCTCGAAGGACCACGTGGCGCAGTTATTCGGTTGTGACTTTAGTTCGCTGAAGGTGTTGAATATTTTGCTGAAAAACGACAAATACATATCGTACAGTGTGTCGCCGGTACATTTGAGACCGCTCGATCGAACGGGCGTTTTTGCCAGAAGCATCATTGGACTGGAAACGCTTCGGATCGCCGACATATGTAGCATATTCGATTTCGAGTTTCTACAGATGTTTTCGCACGCAAAGGCTCTTAAAGTGCTCACTATCAACTACTTCAAGTTGAACAGTGAAGTGAGTGAGCTTATTAACGGATTTAAGGAGCTAAATGTAAGTTGAAACCTACTTTCCATTTGCGAAATGCTCTCTCACACACACAGCCTTTTCCCTTTGCAGTATCTTAATCTAGAGGGATGCCAAAGAATGGATGCAACGAAAACGCTGGACCTTCCCGGCCTACAGACACTGGTGATGCCTTACAAACAGCTCTCGCTGTTTACTGGCAGCACTCCGATGAAGATGTTGACCACGCTGTACTACAACAACACGGCCAAGGACCAAATGAACTTTGTCAAGCAGATTGCAACCACTTTCACCAACCTGACCTTTCTCTGTTTGCAATACTTTGACAACGAGCTCGACTCGAACGCGTTTCTGCATCTCAATATGCTGACCAAGCTACGGGTGCTAGTGATAGAGAACATGTCAGTATCGAGCCAAATCTATGCCAACTGCCCTACGGTGCCGCAGCTCGAACGGCTGGTAATGGATACGATCGTGACGGAGGTGTCGATACTGGACGCGGTACCGGCCCGCTTCCCATCGCTGCAAACGTTCGTCATCAGCAACTGTTTCCTGTACCTGATCCCTACGGATAGTGCCAAACGTTACATGACGTTCGATGAACTGCGTCGCCAGATGCCGTGCTGTCGCATATCGACCAAGGATTCGACCATTTTTACCAACAACGCTAAACAATGCTGAGGGAGGGAGATTTACAAAGGACAAATTGTAAATTAAATCCTATTGAATAGCGCAATAGAGGATAAGCAAGTGATATTAAGAGTAAAACAAACGTGTCGCGCCGGGACAGAGTGCGTATGCGTGTGTGTGTGTGTGTATGTACAGTTTTGTGCAATATATCTTTACCACACATTATATTGTGTGAAACCGAAACAAAACAAATGGTACTTAATATTACGTATTATCGGTTACATCTCTGCTGTTTGTGTCGTTTTTGTAAAAAAAAATACTGACTCGTGGGAGTGATAAGCGTCAGAAAATGCGACGTTGATAATAAACAGGTTAAACAGAATGAAAAACGTCTCGCTTTGCGGTATATATGCACGTTCTAGCAGCAGGTCATACAAGGCGCCGAAATAGCTCAGTTGGGAGAGCGTTAGACTGAAGATCTAAAGGTCCCCGGTTCAATCCCGGGTTTCGGCAAAACTTTACTTTTTTTTTAATTTATGGCTCTAATCCATAACTGTAAGCTAATTTTATACAGCAATTATTTACTTTATATCGAAATTACTTAATTGGATAACCTTTTATATTGCATATCTTTAAAGGATTTTCTGTGAACCATGTTGAGTTATGTAAAAGAGAAGCCTGTAACTGTTCCTTTCCACTAAAACTTTAGATACTTTATATATTTATGTATATTATATTTAAAAAATTTAAAAAAATTGGAAAATATCGCTTAATTATTCTTATTTTGATTTCAAAGCAGCGTTTCTCAATCTGTTCGTTGGTTGGTTGATCGGACCAGAAAAAAAACTGTTGGACGGGTGCAAGCTTTATGCATTTGGGGAGCTGCAGATGATGCAGATGACCTACTAGATCCTCTCCTGTATTCTCCTCTGGGACTGGCAAGACCTGCGTGCTGTAAATTACGTCGGAAGTTACTAACCTAGTTTTGTTGGAGAATAATCAACCACCGACGATATCATCACTCGGTGGCAGATACTCCAGATCGTGATAAAGTTCGACTAGAATATGGATTGACGGCATTGATATAGAGGTGGTAGAGTTGTTCTGTTAGAAGGACTCTACAAAAGTTCTAGCTGAGCTGTTGAGCCCACTAGGAATGAAAATGAGAGCCACACAAATAATAAACAATACCTATTTTATTACAGAGAAAAAATTAGACCTAACTTAAGACGCCTTAAAAACGACGAAACAAATAATACATTCTCCCATTCTGCTGCTAACACTGCGCAGGTACGTTCCACAGCAACGTAGACACACACCAGAAAACGCATCTCCAGCATCCAGAGAAGAGTGGCCTCCGTTCATGTTCAGTCTTCCCGGAACGCTTCATTCGCGTACGTTGTGCTTTTGGCACTTCGCTCCGACAGTGACTCACTTATCGCCAGGGGATCATGCTGCTTCTTGCCGTTCTGCGACGTACTGTCCACCTCGATCGAATCCGGTGACGTGCCAGCGTCCGAGTAACGATACCGCATAGCCAGCACCATAAACAGTCCCATATCAAGGAACATCAGGGCGGCAAACAGGAAAAACTCCAACGACTGTGACTGTACAAACTTGGCCTCGGCAATAAACACAACCAGCATGTTACCGATGGCGACCGTCAGCAGCCAGAACGCTTGGATGACCGATTTCATGCTTTCCGGTGCTTGTGAGTACGAAAATTCCAGTCCGGTAATGGAAAACATCACCTCCCCGGCAGTGATGACAACGTACTGGGGCACTAGCCACAGCATGTGCACCGAGTTGGACGGTGTGATGATGTGTGTTTGAAGATTCTGAAATAAAGTCCACATTAGACCGAAGATGCTCGACTCATGGTTTTGGGTCCCAATACTCACAAATTCGTTCTCCAAAAACTCATCCAAAATCAGTGTGTAAACACCGCCCGGACTAAGCTTCACGGTCGCTATCTCCCGCTCGCCAACGTACACACAGTACTCTCCCTCCGTGACGGGCAGCTGATCGTACTGGTTGAGCGGTACGTTGTACACAATGGTGGCGTCTCGGTTGTGCCGCAACGAGATGTGCTTGGTCGTGCGCACATTTGCCAGCAGCCGCATCAACGGCAACCCATTACGATCCTTCTCGGCCGTATCGGCATACTCGACCAGATTGCTTCGGCCTCCCTTCCGGCTGATGAAGTAGCTGACCGCGTTGCCCGCATTCAGATAGAAGGTACCGCTGAACTCGGTCATGTTTTCCCGCACGCACCCAATTTCACTCGTTTCCGCCCGGAACTGGAACGTGGTGTTGCTGTCCGGGATGTCGATGTGCAGTGCCTCGAATGCACCGCGCGACGGAACATTAAAACCGGTCAGGTTGGGAATATCGGTGTGGAAGCGATAATCGCATGGCAATCCGTTAAAAATGCGGAGCTGTGATTCGTGCCCGGCAGGCAGCACCGCATTCGTGCGATCGAGCGCAATCTCCACAAACCCGGACAGTACGAATGCTGCTCCGGCTAGCAATCCTCCGAGCGACAACTTCTGCAGTGGACGTCGGATACCGATCTTGGACAGCAGCGGATAGATGACGCTCTCGAACACGGGAATGAAGGCGAGAATCAGTAGCGGATTGATCACCTGCATCTGGTCCGGTTTGATCGTGTAGCCGGCCACCTCCCCATCCATACGCGTCGCCTGGAACGTCCAGCGAGATCCTTGCTGATCGAACAGCGCCCAGAACACGGGCAGCGGTATGTAGAGGATCAAGATCTTCATCAACGATTTAATGTCCGCCACGATACCCTTGCCGTACTTCGACTCGGCATAATCCAACCAATGGTGGCGTGGATTGGTTACCCGCTCGTTCGCCCGCACCGACAACGCATTCCCGATGCACTTAAACACCAGCACGATCATATTTCCGGACGGTTTGTTGATCGTGTACCGCGCCCGTCCACACACGAAGATTACGATCGCCAGAATCATCAGCACTGCCGGGACACCGAACGCTAGCGAGAAACAGTTGTTCTCCCCGAAACAGTGCACATCTTCGCGCAGGATCGGTGTCAGGGTGGTAGATATAAGGGAACCGGCATTGATGGAAAAATAGAACAGCGAGAAGAACTTTGCTAATTGGGCCGCCTGCTCGGGAAGTTTAAACTGATCGCCTCCGAATGCCGAAACGCACGGTTTTATACCACCTGAACCGACCGCTATAAACAGTAGCCCCAGCACCGTCATCCAGCTGGGGAAGAATAGGATCGAGAACCGTCTTAATCAACTTATTTCGCTTCTCAAACGTTACACACCAAACGAATAGGAACTCACGTGGCCGGTAGATTTAGTGGTGGAATGGCACCGAGCGCTATCAGCGTACTGCCCGCACAGTACACGATCGACAGGTAGAAGATGGTCTTAAACTTGCCCAACCAACTGTCCGCCAGGATCGCTCCCATCAGTGGAAAAAAGTAAGCCAGGCTGGTGAATACGTGGTAGATCACGGTTGCGGTATCATTGCTGTAGGCCAGCTTTTGCGTAAGATACAGTGCCAGAACCGCTGTGGATGGAATGAGGAGTATTAGTGTAAAGATGTGTAAGTGGCAAGCTGGTGGTTTAACTGTGACCACTGCTTACTTCGCATGCCATAGTAGTTGAAGCGTTCGCTGAACTCATTGCTGATGATGAAGAATATCGAGCGAGGATACCGCACGGGCTGGAAAAAAACGGGGAAAGAAACAAGAAAGATCTTTATTTGCTGAAGCTGGAGAGCAAAAAGTGACCAGGCATAATGCGCCTGAAGATATGCATTAAAAATGTTAGTAAATTCTGTCAACGAATGAATAGCATCGCTGTCAGACATTCGAGCGAAAAGTGATGACTCTAATGCATCAATAAATCTTTTAAATAGATCGCGATTTCGGAATGGCCTACAACAAATCTGAACATCCGGAATGCTCCGAACAACTCCACGACGCCTTGTTGAAAAAGACTTGTCCAAGGGGCCTTCCATAACGGACCCTCATCGCCTCATACCTCTTTGAGAAGGCCTCAAATTCTTTTGAAACTTGAACTTGATCTGCTAGAGAGACATTTTGTCCATTACTAACGTAGTCTCGTTCCTCTCAAATAAGCACCAAAGCTGTTTCTTTGCTATTGGTAATTGCATACTTTCAGGCGTCTCTAGACATGGAATGGCGATAGAATGAGAATAGATAATGCTTTTTCACATCTTACACCAGGCTTAGCAGACTTAATCCGACAACATGTGGACTACTTAGTCGCGTGTACAAAGAAAAATTAATAATGCAATTGGTATTAATACGAGTCTTAATTAAAAAAACAATAATAATTTGAACTTTGCAAACGTTTGATGACGCTTCCGCTGATAAGAAAATAATTGAATGCCTGGGCAAAGGTCTTTTTTGTTTTGTTTCGCTTGCTTGTTTGCAGCTGTTTTCATTCAAAGCCAACGTTTTATTTACAATACTTTTGTGCGATAAAGTGCACCGCTGGATTCTCGCTGGAATTCGTTTATTTGCACGTCTCTTGTCTCGTGACACCATACGGTGATAGACCGTAGTCGTAAGCACTCGTAATAGTTAGTACTCGCAAGGGTAAGGACGGTCTGCCTATCGCATTATTCTCGCACACGTGCCACTTCCGAATGCGTGTCTTATCCGGTTGGGAATGATGGTTGGGTATGAGACGGTAAGTGACAACACCCAAGAGCCAGAGATGTGTGTGCCACGTGCCACCGTGTAAGACCAAACTCATATCAACCAGCTAAGAAACATAATATTTTCTGGCGGTGTTGTTTGTTGTCTTGTAGGCATTGAAGTCACTGGCAGTAAAGCAACGCCAAAGGTGCATTCTCATCCAGCACACCTTGCATGTTAACATAACATTGAGCGTGTGGAACCGAAACAAATACGCTCTCTTTCTCTCACATGGTGGCCTGCAAACATTCCACAAGAAGTTTTTTAACAATGTTATGGGTCGCTCAAAAACGAACAACACCTGACCGAGCGGCGTAAAGTGAGGAAAGACAGGGAGGAACACCAAAAATGATTACTATGCACTTTTTGGGTACTACTACTAACCTCCAACAGAAGAAGGAGAAGGAGAAGGATGGACAACGGGGAAAGGCTCCAAAAATAGAAAAGCCTTCACCGTGGCATTTTACGCTTGTCCGAGGTTGGTAGGAAGGTTGAGGGGATTATGACACCAAAAAAAGAGAGAGAGAGAAAAACACGAAGCATTAATAAAAATGTAACGTGAGCCGGAACGCAAACACAAATTGACCGATGCAGCTATATGTTTGATTGGTCTGATGCAATCGAGGTTAGTTCTTTCTGATGCAATTTATGTTCCGCGAACCTTTTTGCTGGCGCGTGGGAATGAGCTATCGGTATCGGTTGATGTGGAACTTAAACGAACTGCGATCACTACAAGTGCATGTAGCGCTGTAAACAGGACGAATAGAGATTTAAATTGTAAGTGTACGAAACCGTTGTGAAGAAGCTATCTTCTCTAGGATGAAATGGATGTGGACTCTGTCGATCAGAAAACTGATGTGAAACTAATTACCCAATAAAAATACTGAGACAATATTGATCAAAAATGAGATAAAAGGACGAAACTGTTCTCCAGAGCTTGGACATGGACACAATCTAAGTTGAATACATCGTGATATACATTTTCTGGAGAATTTCTTTTAGAATTCCACTTAGTCTGACATACAAATCTTGCTAGATGTTCTCGATGGGTTATGCCGGGTGCTTAACAACAAGTTATTTGTCTTTAAAATTAGGGAAAACATATTCCAGATTATGTGGAAACTCCAGACCCTAACATTCATAGTATGTGAAGTGTGTGGAGACCTTCAAAATTTGCTATAATTATTCGAGTAGATTATTTTTTATGGCTAAACCGAACCATCTTGTGTTGAAGATCATCTGGTAAAATAAGCTTAGAAACCTCTGCCATGAACTGATGCTGATTGCCATCTGTTTAGTTCAATGGCTCGGAGTTGGTGCTTGGCTAACCTATTAAGGGATCACATCCAATCCGGACCGTACTCATGTACAATCGTACGATAGGACGGACTCTACAAGCTACTTATAAGACCCAACCTGGAAGTTAGTAATGGCAGAAATTCGACACGAAGGAAGAATTCCTTCACCAACACTGACCTACACACTGTCATCTGAATATTTGCCTGTAGGAGATTCTTTAGTTCTCTAGTCCTGCACAACTAACTCTTGTACTTTACTACCCTTAATAGTGTATCTCCACGTGCCTGACATTTAAACTATGCACTGGCACAGCATATGCACTTGCGTCAATTGATGCAATGCTCCTGGTGTCGGTGTCGATTGATACCACCATTCGGTAGAAATCACCCACCGATCGTTACTTCATTTAGTGCGAATCTACTTCAATTTCTATCAATTAACCACAACCAAAAGAACTGCCCACGGGCGGGTAACGTCTGCCTGATGTTCATGTCGCAATACGAATGTGCAACGCAAAATGCAGTACGCAGCGTGTCTCTGCGTCAAATTATGCAACCCTCCCTTGCAGCAGTTGAAGATCGCAATTCGCTCGACAACTCAAGTGCTGCTACCGGCCACCCAGTTGACCTACATCGGGTTACGACTTCAACCTCCACGGGACCGAGTGACAGGCCGACTACTTGCCAACAGAAAACTTTGTGGCAGCATTCGACCATTCCGCTTTCATCTGTCACTTTGTCAAAAAAACTGTGACCGATCAGACGATGTATATTGACGAATCCCTAAAGGTATGCAGAAGAAGTCCATCGTCGTCTTTCCCCGGCAAGATGTTGATGAGTCTGTCTGGACATACCTCCACCGTTTCATTCAACGGCGCAGCCGATTAAGCTGGCCGTCTTGTGTGAGAGTAAAAGCGGGTCAATGTTACGCATGCGCTCACACCACCGTCTCCAACCTCCGCACGCCATCTTTCCCCTGGACACAGAAAACAAAAACTGGACCGTCAATGCCGCTGTGCGGTTGGCTGGGCCATTGGCACGCATCTTCGCGCGCGCTCGCGCGTTCCACCGGCAGCCGGTTTTCCGAGTCCGGGGAGCGATTGATCGTTCGAACGAGCCTCTCTCGCTCGATCTCTCGAAACGAGCGCAAGAGTTCATGGTCAGATTTGTTTTGCTACGGAAAGTGAGTTCGACGAGCGTGCGCGGGAGAAAAGGGAGAAACAGTGAGCTGTGATAAATGACATTTCGGAACTGAGCCGGCTTCAAGGATTCCGGTGTCCAATGTCTTGCAGATAATCGTATGCAGGCTGCACGATTAAGTTGCACGAGCACGGCGTCGTTCACCAGTGTGCGACATCAGTTCCTGGCGCTTTCTTCTGCAAAACAATACGTGGGCGCGATCGACAAGGACGATCACCATAGCTGACCATAGGCCAAGTTCACGAATTCAGTGTGGAGGAACTAATAAAATAATTCTGTCACCTGAAGCACGTCAAGGATCGCAGATTGTTGCTTGTGGGTGGGTTGTTGGACTTGAATGCTGCTTCCGATATCGGTTCAAGGAAGTGCGGATATGCGTGAAAGTGACCTTCTTCACCGGACATTCACACAATATGATACTGGACAATATTTCTGCTTTTCAACTAATATTCTGAAAATTCTGCTTTTCAACTAACATTTTAATAAGTTATCTGCATCCGTTACTAAACTCAAATTTATAGAAAAAAAAACTCTTAAGAATTGGTCCTGATAATTTAGGATAGCAGTGATGCGATGGGTTCAGTACGTCGCTAGAACAACACCGTACAACCCACTCTGCAAAATTATTTCAGTCAGTCGTCGATAGCTATTATATTATTGGTAAGACTAACCCTCTATGGCTGGATCGTCAGACCTTCGATGCCTAAAACTGATCCTAGAGACACGGCATTCCCCATAAAATTAACAGACATTTTCCAGCAGACGTTACAGTGTTTCTCACTTGATAATGCAAAGTTACCTATGATTTTTGCAAACGCTCCATACGAAATCGTATGTAGCGTTTGCAAAAATCATAGGTAACTTTGCATTATCAAGTGAGAAACACTGTAATAAGCCATCATTAAGACGCCTAATAATGCTAATTTAAAGATCTTCTAACAAAACTACCACAATCCACCTTGCAGGATTCCTTTGCAGATAGCTGAAGAAATACTCTGCCGTTTTCCATTAGTCAAACAAACAGTCATTAATGAGGTTTTCGGAATAGGTTTCGGCCTCACCGTAACGCCTCGCACCGATCAGTTTAGTGCTAATTAACTTAAGGCAAAAATTAGCTGTCAGCGCATTCATCCGTGAAATAGCGTCTTTCGGAAGAAAGCACTCGCACAATAGAGATGTGTGCAAGCGAATGTCGGACCCATCGTCAATATCGACACGTTATCACGGCTTAAGAGGAAAGCGGGTGGATGTGTAAGTGTCCGCCAATTACTACTTCTCGGCTTGGCTGGCTCGCGGGGGCACGAAATGGGTGCGGTCTCTATGTGGAAGATGCCCACAGCATACGGCATACTGAAGGAGAAAATGTAAATCTCCATGGAGAAATAAAAAGGTTCACACGCTTACTTTGATCACGGAGCTACAGAGCCTCGTTATACGCTAGCTAAGAATCGTTCCGATCGCCTCCGTACTACTGGAAGCGAAGAATGCAACCTACGCTTTGAAAAAAAAACATGGCGAACGTAAATGTCAACCGGCTTGTGATGAGGGTGTTGCACATGAAATTACACTATTAATTATGGCTAGAGCTATATTAGTAAACACATAATTATTACCGGTGTGCTATTAATTTCGAAGCGCGTCGAAACCATTGCCGTTTTTTTCTCAGCAGACGTACGTAATACACGTATCTCTTATCGGGCTGCCAGTAATGTGCACCGTTTAACCCAGTGTGTGCGGGTGATGATGATGTTTCACGCGAAAATTCGTCCTCTTTTGCACTAAAGCACTATTTCACTTCCACACTAGCTCACTATGATAACAAGCAAGATTAGTTGTCGGGTTTGTAACAAATATAGATAGCAGAACAGTTTCTCCCTTACTTCGACACCGGGTGATAAAAAGCTGTTGTGAAAAGATAAACTGTAAGTCACCGTAAAAGCTTGACTTGCGATGATGCTTTACACTAATTGTCAACGACCGCGTATGTTGGTATGTGTGTGTGTGTGTGTGTTGGCATTTCCTATTACATCTCCTTTCTTCCAACACACACTCACACCAACACACTATGCAAAATAGGATACAGGGTTTCACTTTTCTTTGCGACACTAATTAACGAGCTTTCGATCAACGCGTATCAACCCGGAGGATGAATATAACGATGGTACGTATCGCGTAACGGTTTGCCGTTACGCCACTAAAAGGCAGGGTAGGCAAAATTTGGTAGCAAATTAAGGTATATTTAACCAGACGATAGAAAAAGACGACACAAATGAAGCTAACACCTAATTCAAACACACACACTCGCACACCAATAGTTTGGTACTTTCTCTTCGATTCTGTCTTCTTTTTTTCACCGATAATGATCACCTGCTACTACTACCACTAGGCCTACACAATCACATTACTCTCCCAAAAAAAGTGCGTTACGCTAAAACGTAGGTCACGGTTGATAGAATGTAAGCATTTAATTTTCGTTTTCGGGGGGCTTTCTTTTGGCCTAGTGCCACTTACGGTAGGAAGCTAGTTTTAGGTTCGATTGTATGCCCGTGTGTGTGTGTGTGTGCGGGTTTGTTATTTTGGTAATTGTATTTTTCTTCTTTGTTCGTTACAATCAGTGAAAGATCTTCCGGTGCGTGAAAGTGCCCCCCCCCCGGAAGCGATCGTGATGCACTTTTGGAAAATGTAATTATCTAGCTGTTGTTTGTGGGCAGGAAATGGATGTTGAGGATCAAACACAAACACACGCACACACGTACACACAAGTACTACCGGCAGTTCGCACCGAGAATGACTGATTTAATCTGTGTTATTCGGGGCAGTAGCAAAACAACACAAAGAAAAGAGCGGCCAAATCAAACAAACTGCAAAAGAACAATCGTCGCAACACTTTGCACACACAATAAACAACGCAACTGCATCCCCACTCAATTGAAACTAATTTTATCTATCCATCCGCTTCAGCGGCATCCTCTTTACACCACCGTGTGTACGCTAATGTGATCGACGATCGATCGATGCGTCCGAGTCCGGTAATACAGCTGCACTCGCTGCACTTACAGGTGTTTGTATTGACCGTAGTGAGCAGCGTATGTGGTCTTTGCCCACCGCCACAAAACCACCAGCAAAGTGTGTACGGAGAGTAGTGTGTGCGTTACGTGCGACGGTTGACGGTGGACTGAAAGCGCGAGCCCAGCTACCACCGCGTAATAAATGTGGAAAATTAGTTTTCAATAAACACACCCCACCCGCGAATGGCCACACTGGTGTGGAGAACGAGAGAGCGAGAGACCTTGCCGCCACCATGAGGCGGTGTGCCACGATGACGGACCTCACGACGCCTCTGTTCGACGGGGGAAGTACTGTGATTGACCGACACAAACACACACGCACCGTTCCGGCTCCCAGTCCATCACGATCGGATCCGGGCCTGCCGGCGGTTGTGTGTAAAATGCCGTGACAATTGTAGTTGATGATCTTATCCAGGCGGTCGGAGATCGAGTATGATTCGGTTAGCATTATTATGAATTATAAAAAAGGCATTGAAGTTCTTCATTGGAGTGCAGGTTTAGCTGATAAATTCTGAGTAATAATGTAAGCAAAGAAAAATGTGGGAAGACCACGTTCAGTTGCAGAAATAGAGTCTGCAAAGAGTATGGTGATCTTCAAAGCACGCATTTTAGAAACACTGTCCACATATATAAAACAATTGTCGAGTTTAATTGGACAATCTTCAGATTCACTACAATGACAACTATGTCTGCCTCAACTTGATGTTACCCTGGCACAGGAAAGACAGTCCCAGGTATATGTGGACGATGTGGCGGTCCTCCTTTCGTTGCTACCATACGGCGTCGCAACCTAATTGCCCAATATTAGTTACATCTTAACAAACTCTTATCCCACTTACCCTCATAATTCTAGTCATCTTGACGGGTTCGAGCAATCGACGATAAAACATATTAGTCAGCCACATTGCAGTATCAAACTAGCTACAAACTTTGTTTAAAACGATTCACGTAATATCTAACGAGGCTCTAGAGAGGTCACAATAATTCTATGGCACGATAAGAGCCAAACCGTGTCGAGAATGTTACGGCTCCAAACTGTTATCATTACAGGTTTTCACACTAAACTGAATAACCATCTTTACCACACCGTAAACAGCATAAAACTCACCCGACAACTGAGAACACGCCCACAGTTAATCTACCATAATATTTACACAAATGCATACTGAAGCTCTGGGGAATCCTCTAGGGCGAAAGTGTCTAAGCGAACGATCGTCTAGCGTGTGATAGATCGTCTAGCTGTACGCGGTACCTTTGCAACGTGTTACAACACAACCAGTCGGTTTTCGTATGCAGTACAGTGTACCAGGGGATGACGATCATGATGGCTAAGCAACGATGCAAATGGAATGAATTTTATCTCTTAATTATTGTACTCTTTGTTTACTTTTTTCCAAGACTGAAGAGCACAAAGTTCCACCGATGCAATCAACCAGAACCGTGTAAGTGCTTCTGGCCGGATAGGTTTTAATCTGACGTCGTGTGTGGAATAGTGAGCTCTGGGCTTCATCAGGGTTCATCGAAAAGTGTAATTATTTGTATGACAACATCATCAAACACCAACCGATAGGAGGGTGGATGTACGTGCATGTGACACTAATAAAATGATGTGCCTCTTAACGATTCGTTGGGCGAGGCAAAGACTGACATCTCGAATTACTATGCCACAGGTACGCGTCTTCACTTGTCGGGAGCTTTATTCGAGCGTATCTAAAACGATGCTAGTATGGATTTTTTATATTGAAAACTATATTATTAGAATTGATCTTCTTGAGTTGATCGTACGATACTCCCCTTATGTTAGATGAAGCTGAATTTTTAATAGTAAACACAATTTGATGATAAAATGATTATCAGTTAACGCCACCCAACCACAAACACCAGACCAGCATAATACATTGATCCGTTAAATACATGCGAATAAAATTAATTTTAATTACCGAAAAAAACGTCGAAGTCATTCCCGCTCGCGCGATGTTTGATAAGGAAAAAATGCAGCGAGAAGCAATTAAAGGAAGGTAGTCAAGCGGGGCACGAGAGAAATTTTAACCGTCACATAGTTGCGTCGATTGATAGTTTTTTGGTGCAACGCGCTTTTTAAAATAATTTACAATTTTGAGTTAAATAACAGTAAAATTATGATAAATAAATAAGTCTTTTTACTTTACACCAAAACAGAATAAGAAACCCAACTACTAAAGCTCCGAAAACCGATCAATAAAGTAAGATTTATCGACACATTGACCGAGAACTGAGTTGTCTTTTGAAAAACCTGTTTAACCTTGCCGGTATTTGTATGTGTTTTATTTTTCTCGCACTACCACCGCTCGCCAGTGGCCATTTGTGGTAGAATGTGGCAGATTTTTACGGTCAATGCCATCGAAAGTGACAACCGCGCACGGATGGCATCCGATGGATGATGGTGTGAAAGTGAAACCGACGGCGATCCAGTTGTGGGGCGGTTGAAGTGGCTTTTGCATTGTTCGTTTATCATGTTTGCTTGTTGCTTCCGTGATGCAAACTTGAAACCTACACATGATTAACACGTTTTGTGTGGAGATGTGCAACTATCGTTTTTTTTTGTGTCGTCAAGGATGATTTGTACAATTTGAGTCAAATCTTCAACTGTTTCTGAAGGTAAGAGAAGATGCATGGGAGAGATAAATAGGACAAGGACTTACAGATTACAATTTCTAAGGTAACGCAACTAAATAGAAGTGCAGTCACGTTTAGAAACACGTATAAGGATATAGTAGTAAAAGCATCAAAATCAGATGAAGACTGTATTAAGATATCCTATAGGTTAAATGATTAGATTAAAAAACAGAACACTTGGTACGGTTTTAAGTTTCTTTCTAGGCTTACTGATATCTCAACTGATGAGTCGGAGTGGCATCTGTCTCTCTTCGGACAACAATCTGCTTTCACATTATTAAAACTTCGTTGCAGCTTTTGATCAAAGGTCTTGGAGTAAGTACATGGCTATTGCAAGGATTAATCGGTGATCTTTGGAGTATTGTACTGATCATTTAATCATGGATTTGGCTTTCAAAGGATTTAGATTCACTGAAAGCTATCGTCTCAATAAAAAACTCAAATAGGCTAGAGGTTAATTGAGCCAAGAAAGTCAGAACTTACAGACCAAACGTTCTAGAGCTTGTTTAATATCAAAACAACAGAAAAGAAACAAGAATTACAGCTACCACGTTGGCAAAGCTTAACACGAGAAAAAGGATGTTAAGGAATCTATGATCTTTGGAGTATTAGACCGTTCGTTTAAGCACGAGTACATAGGACCATTCTCTCAAGGGACTTATGAACGAAAGAAAAAAGAGGGCAGATCATAAGTTCCAAACACATTTAGATTGTCAGCTGCAGAACCTGGTGTGCTGTTTGTAAATCTTTGAGAAGGTGAAAGGCGTTCTCCCATTGTCGTTGAAGTTTTGTACCACGAGACGGCTTGTATCCCTCTATATGCAACAACAATTAGGAGGCAACAGGTGGGTCTACTATTCAAGGTTAGTATTAAATTAGTCTTGTACACCACACAACCTAAACTAATTGTCCCGCTTTCAGACAGAGCCCTATTGGAACGAATTGGAATAGTCACTTTAACCTTGACATTAGTAAGGCAATTCCGAACAGTCCAACACAAACTGCAAGCGAAGCGAAAGCCTTGAAATGCCTTAACTATTTTTTGACATATTCGCTTCAATAAAAAACCCTTATTATTATTATGAGCACCGAAAGATAAATTGATCGTATGCAAAAAGCCAGCCACCGTAAAACCGGTACAAGCTGTCAATCAAGCGATCGAATCTAAACGCTGTCGACCGTTCTCCATCCATAATCGGTTCATTATCAATCACATGCACATGATAACAAACGTAACCGCTAGTCACATTACTTATTATTCACGTGCATGATGATTCATATCGTTTGTGCTAAAAACCAAGAGCGACAGGTCAGATCTATTATCAAAGGTACAGACATCCAGGGAGATGGGGCATCCGAAGTTTGGGTTTAATTCATCATTTCGGTTTGGCGAGCAGCTGTAACGTTTTTACGAAAGCAAATCACACGACCAGCCCCAAAAACTCGTAACTCATTTGACCGGAATTAGGTGCGTACGTATGTGTTTTTGTTTCTTGAGACAAAGATAATCATTATCTCACCGGGTCCCCGGGAGAAGCGTTATTGGTTGTCCCTTGATAGGGGGCTTATCGAATCGGTACTTGATTGCCGAATTGCCCGATATTGGCAGATTGGGGATTTCTATAAAAGTCCACCCGGAAGGTATGCTGCGGCTGAGACTCGTGTCGAACAGTGAAACGGTGTTGTACAAGTGATCTGGAAGTCTGTGTTGCTCTGATGTAAGTTTGCAAAGCGAGTGTAGAGTGTTGGAGTAGTTTCGTGAAGAAGCGGGAGTATCTTCGAGAATAGGATCCCTAATAGTGCGGTTTAAGTGTCTAAATTGTCTAAATAATTCTAAAGATACTGTTTTGGTGCGCCCTAACGCGTGTGAAGTACTGGGTTTGAGTTAATCGAACTACGATTCTCAATATTTAGTTTTATAATACTAATAGGAGACAGGCGCAAGGAACGCTTTACATTAAAAAAAACGTGATCTATAAAGTGATCTCCAACCTTTTCGATTAAATAACGTAAGCGACTGTACTGTCAGCTGAGGTACTGGTGCGACACAAATCGATTAGCAGGCAAATGCGTCGCTTATCGATTATTTTCCAACAAAAGATCACAACATACTTCAGCGATAGCACATTGATAGAAGCGCGATTGAGATTATCTTTTCCACAATCTATGACGCGTCCTGCAGATAGCAGACGACTTCTTGCGCAAAACACGCACAAAATTTGCTTCCTTCGGTTCGTAAAGCATTGAACAAAAGCAAATACCTTGAACTGTCGAAATGGTTGGCAGATTAATAAATTCACGTTACGGGCACGCCGATTAGCGGCAGCAATTTAGTGATCTCAGGTACTCACCCGCTGATAAGCTGCTGCGATAAAGAAGCGGATAAATTGGTGCTCGATTGGTGTACCCGAGATGGCGCGTACCGTATGACTTGTTGAAAAACTGTCGAGCGCCCCTAAATTCGCACCGTCAGCATTACGCATTACGAGTTGAACTGCGCCTTTCATCCTGTGACACTGTTTGGGTGTGTTTGTGTGTGTGTGTGCTTACAGATAAAGGTGACAATGGCCACCACCAGCTGGGATAAGTTTATCCTGCTGCTCTGGAAGAACTGGATCATCCAGAAGCGCCATTATGTGCAGACACTGTTCGAGATTTTGATCCCCGCCATTGCCTGCGTGGTGCTGATAGTCGTCCGCGGTCTCGTCGATGCGGACGTGTACGATGAGCCGACCACGTGGAAACCGCTGGAAATAAACACCGTACGGCACATGATGTTAGTATACAATTTTAAAGTTGGTGGCGATTCTGGTGGTGATACTAACCTTTCGAACCTTTCGATTAAACAGGCCAGAATTGAATCCCAACATTACACCGCCCATAACGTTCATGCTAGCGTACAGCCCTCAATCTCCGCTGACGGAAAGGATCATGCGAAGGGCCGTCGATCAGATACTGGAACCAATCGATGTAGTCGGTTTCGAGACTGGCCAGCGCATGGAGGACTTTTTCCGGCTAAACTATTCGCTAGCGGGGGTTGAATTTCCCGAAAGCTACCGTACGATGGATACACTCCCGAACAATGTTACCGTGTCGTTGCGTTTCCCGGGTGAAATGCGAACGTTGCAGGATGACTTTACCGCCTTCTGGGCGAACTGGGCTACGGAGCTGATGTTTCCAGCGTTCCAGGTCGCAGGGGCCCGTGAGCGCGAGCGAGATGATGCTGGATATCCGGCGAACTACTACAACGAATCGTTCATCGCGGTACAGAGTGCCGTTTCGCGGGCAATCATTTTGGAGCGAGATCCTTCCTTCGCGCTGCCGGACATCTATCTGAATGTAAGATATGACCTTTAAAGTCACTCTCACTGGATGTGAATCCACTAACACTTTCTTCCGGTTTCACCTCCGACAGCGTTTCCCTTATCCACCGTACTACAGTGATCCACTGCTGACCGGGTTCGAAAATCTGCTCCCATTGATCATTGTGATCGCGTTCTTCTACACCGCCATCAACACCGTCAAGTACATCACGGTCGAGAAGGAGAAACAGCTGAAGGAAGCGATGAAGATTATGGGCTTGCCGAGCTGGCTGCACTGGTCCGCATGGTTCGTCAAGTGCTTGCTGCTGCTGATCGTATCGATCTCGTTGATCGTCATACTGCTTTGTGTCAACATGACCACCAACACCGACCTGGCGATCTTCGAGTACGCCCAATGGACGGTCGTGTGGTTCTATCTGTTCGTGTTCAGCATCACAACGATCTGCTTCTGCTTCATGGTGAGCACGTTCTTCTCCAAGGCTAACATTGCGGCCGGCATTGCCGGATTGCTCTGGTTCATCCTGATCGTGCCGTACAACATAGCGTTTTCGAACTACGACGACATGACGGCCGGTGCTAAGATGGCCCTCTGTCTCTTCTCCAATTCTGCCATGTCGTTCGGGTTTATGCTGATGATGCGCCACGAAGGTACGGCAACGGGACTCCAGTGGTCGAACCTGTTCGATCCCGTCTCGGTGGATGATGATTTTTCGGTCGGCGATACGATGATCATGCTTCTGATTGATGCCATCATCTATCTGCTGATCGCCCTGTACGTGGAGAAGGTGTTCCCGGGCGATTTCGGTATTGCCGAGCCGTGGTATTTCCTGTACACGAAGAAATTCTGGTGCAAAGAAAAGCAGCAAAAGTCGGAACCTGTATCGGTGATGGACAGTATCGGGCGCGATACGTTTAACATCGAGCGTGAACCGGACGGCAAGTACGCTGGCATCCGCATCCGTAAGCTGAGGAAAGAGTTCAAAAAGAACAAGGTGGCCGTCCAGGGACTCGACCTGAACATGTACGAAGATCAGATCACGGTGCTGCTCGGTCACAATGGTGCCGGTAAGACCACCACCATGTCCATGCTGACCGGCATGTTTTCACCCTCGTCCGGGACGGCTGTGGTCAATGGGTACGACATACGGAACAATATAGACGCGGTGCGAGGATCGCTCGGGCTCTGTCCACAGCATAACGTGCTGTTCAACGAGATGACCGTAGCGGAACACATCGAGTTCTTTGCCCGCCTGAAGGGTGTGCCGAGAAACAAAATTAAGGATGAAATTCGTCACTACGTGCAGCTGCTGGAGCTGGAAGATAAGCTCAACAAACAGTCGCACACACTGTCCGGTGGTATGAAGCGGAAGCTGTCCGTTGGCATCGCATTGTGCGGTGGTTCGAAGGTGGTGCTTTGCGACGAACCCACGTCCGGTATGGATCCTTCCGCACGGCGCGCACTGTGGGATTTGTTGATCAAGGAAAAGCAAGGCCGTACCATCCTGCTGTCGACACACTTTATGGACGAGGCGGACATATTGGGCGATCGGATCGCGATCATGGCGGAGGGCGAGTTGAAAGCGTGCGGATCTTCGTTTTTCCTCAAGAAACGTTTCGGTGTGGGCTATCGGTTGATTTGTGTGAAAGGTGCGAACTGTGACCGCGGGCGGCTGACAGGACTGCTGCGGAAGCACATACCCAACATCAACATCGACACGGACATTGGATCGGAGCTGTCGTACGTGCTGAATGAAAACTACACTGCCGTGTTTCAGGATTTGCTACGCGATCTGGAAGAAAACGTAGAACAGTGCGGGATTACTAGCTACGGCATTTCGTTGACCACGCTAGAGGAAGTGTTTCTGCGTGTCGGAAGTGATTCGTACGCTTTGGATCAGAAATCGGGCTCGAACGATAGCGAGCAAGATAATAACGGGGCAACAAACATGGGTGATTCAACTGTCACGATGAATCAGACGAGCGATACACAACCGCTACTGGGTGGGTCTGGGCTCGTTTGGAACCAACTGTTTGCAATGCTGCTGAAGAAGTTTATTTCCACCAAAAGGAGTTGGGTGCAGATGTTGGTGCAGGCACTGATACCGATCTACTTCGTGATTGTAACCGTTATTATTGTGAGGACCTTCCCCGGACAGACGGATTTGCCTCCGATACCGATCAACGTGTACAACTACAGTGAGACAAATACGATCCTGCAGGCTTCAACACCGAGCCCGTTTGTGGATGGGTTTAGATCGGTGTTCGGGGCATACCCCAACACACACCGGCTACGGATCATCGATACGGATATCGTCGACTACATACTAGATCTGGTAAGAACCTTGAGGAACTTGTGAGGTTTTCCTGTATCTCTAACATCTCCTATCCGTTCCCTCGATGGCCCGATGCAGTCGGTCGAGAATATAGGTTTAGTTAATCGCGAGTTCATGGCAGCCGCATCGATCACCAGCACGAATCACACCGTTTGGTGGAATCCGACCGGTTTCCACACTGCACCTTTAGCACTGAACTTCATGTACAACGCCATCGTCAAGTCGATCAACACCAACTTTGAGATTACCATTATCAACAAACCGCTTCCTTTCAAGGCCGAAACAAGGGTAAGTACTAGGATTATACTACGATGCAAAAAACCGAAAGGCTTACTTACCATCCTTTTCCGGTTACAGTTCACGCAACTGCAGGCAGGCAACAACCTCGGCTTCCAGATCTCGTTCAACACCGGCTTCGCGATGTCCTTCATTGCGGCACTGTACATCATGTTCTACATCAAGGAGCGCACCAGCCGTGCCAAACTGCTCCAGTTCGTCAGCGGTATCAATGTGTTTACGTTCTGGATCGTGTCCTTCCTGTGGGACTTCTTCACGTACATCATCACCGCGCTTATCTACATTGCAACGCTTGCCGCCTTCCAGGAGGACGGTTGGTCAACGTTCGAAGAGCTCGGGCGCGTGTTTCTGGTGCTGCTAGTGTTCGGTATAGCGTTCCTGCCCGTTACCTATCTGTTTTCGTTCTGGTTCGAAGTGCCGGCGACAGGCTTCGTGAAGATGATGATAGTGAACATATTCAGCGGGACGATATTCTTTACCGCCGTGTTTCTGCTCGGCTTCGATGGGTTCGATCTGAAAGATGTCGCCAACGGGCTCGAGTGGGCCTTCATGATATTCCCACTGTTTTCGCTCAGCCAGAGTCTCAGCAACATTAACGTCCTGTCGACGACGGAGTCCGTCTGTCGGGAGCAGTGCACGGAGGAGACGGCTGACCTTTGCTCGCAGGAGTACATCTGCAGCCTGCTGCCACAGTGTTGCGATACGAACATCTTCTCGTGGGAAACGACCGGCATTAATCGGCAGCTGATGTATATGGGTGTGGTCGGGCTGGTCGGCTTCCTGATACTGATGGGCATCGAGTTTCGGGTGGTGGAACGTATGCTCAAGCGTCGCAAGCGATCTTCCGGCACGCTGCCACCCGTCAGTGAAGATCCCTCGCTGGACGATGATGTGTGGGAAGAGAAAAGACGCGTGAAATCGTTGTCTGATGGAGAGCTCACCAACAAAAATCTGGTAGTAAGCGAACTGACCAAATATTACGGCAAGTTCCTGGCGGTGAATCAACTGTCCGTGTCGGTGGAAGGTTCGGAATGTTTCGGATTGCTGGGCGTTAACGGGGCCGGCAAGACATCCACGTTCAAGATGCTTACGGGCGATGAAAACATCTCCGCCGGTGAAGCGTGGGTTAAGGGTATAAGCCTCAAGAGTAACCTCAACCAGGTGCACAAAGTGATCGGCTACTGTCCGCAGTTCGATGCACTGCTGGAGGATCTTACCGGGCGCGAGACGATGAAGATATTTGCCCTGCTGCGTGGCATACCCAAGGACGAGATTGCATTCGAAACGGTACGGCTAGCCGAGGAGCTTAACTTCATGAAACACATCGACAAGCACGTATGCTCAAGCGTCGCAAGCGATCTTCCGGCACACTGCCACCGGTCAGTGAAGATCCCTCGCTGGACGATGATGTGTGGGAAGAGAAAAGGCGCGTAAAATCGTTGTCTGATGGAGAGCTCACCAACAAAAATCTGGTAGTAAGCGAACTGACCAAATATTACGGTAAGTTCCTGGCGGTGAATCAACTGTCCGTGTCGGTGGAAGGTTCGGAATGTTTCGGATTGTTGGGCGTTAACGGGGCCGGCAAGACATCCACGTTCAAGATGCTTACGGGCGATGAAAACATCTCCGCCGGTGAAGCGTGGGTTAAGGGTATAAGCCTCAAGAGTAACCTCAACCAGGTGCATAAAGTGATCGGCTACTGTCCGCAGTTCGATGCACTGCTGGAGGATCTTACCGGGCGCGAGACAATGAAGATATTTGCCCTGCTGCGTGGCATACCCAAGGACGAGATTGCATTCGAAACGGTACGGCTAGCCGAGGAGCTTAACTTCATGAAACACATCGACAAGCGCGTCAAGGAGTACAGTGGTGGTAACAAGCGTAAGCTTAGTACGGCGCTAGCACTGCTCGCGAATCCAGCCGTCGTGTATCTGGACGAACCGACCACCGGCATGGATCCGGGAGCAAAGCGTCACCTGTGGAACGTTATCATCAACGTGAAGAAGGCGGGCAAATCGATCGTCCTGACGTCACACAGTATGGAGGAGTGTGAAGCGCTCTGCACCCGGCTAGCGATTATGGTGAACGGCGAGTTCAAGTGTATCGGCTCAACGCAGCACTTGAAGAACAAGTTCTCGAAGGGTTACTTCTTGACGATTAAGCTTAACCGTACGGGCGACGGTTCCGCGGCCAATGCAGAACCGGTGAAACAGTTTGTGGCGCACAACTTCACCCAAGCGGTGCTAAAGTAAGTTATAGCTATACGCTTGTGCTTATTCGCATTCGTTATCGCGACCGGTCAATTAATATCTGAAATCATTGCAGGGAGGAGTATCACGATTCGATTACCTATCACATCACACAATCCGAGCTGAAGTGGTCCACCATGTTTGGGCTGATGGAGGAAGCCAAAAGGACACTCGACATCGAAGATTACGCACTGGGGCAGACATCACTCGAGCAAGTGTTCCTGTTCTTTACCAAATACCAACGAGTTACCGACGATAGCTAGAACCGAAGTACTGCGATTAGTGGGTCGAGCACCTTCGATTAGTTCGTTAAGTTTTGCTAGATATACACCATCCTTCATTGAGGAAACATCACAACACCATCTGTTCGCCGTGTTCGTGTACCTGATAAGATTTCTGCGCTGGGGCAGCCCGAGGAGGAAGTAGTAAAATCCAGCCGGCGTCCCATTAATACGCAACCATACACAGGCTTGACACATACATACACACACAAACACACCAATAGTAGTGTCGCCCGCAAAGCACGTGAATCATTGATGAGTTTTCGCTATCATTAATCCCACTGGATCAATTTTGCGTTCGGTGTCGGGAAATGTGGGGTTCGGTAGTGGTCCGTTCCATTGGAGCGTTCGCGTTATCGGGTTCGGTGGATTTTGAGGTTAGTATTCCTCTCTTTTCGCTAAGCCACACCCGCCCGAACGCATCGGCTAACACATATCGATAAATGGCCGGCTACCGGTGAGAACCGTTTCAGTCCGCTCGTAACCGTAGTGTTTGAAGGGTTCATCAGCAATCTAACAAGTTCGGTCACAGGCAAGTGTCGTTCCACCGCGTTTTCCCATGCATTGAAGTGTGTTCCGTTCGCGACAGTGTGTATGTAGGGCAAGGATAGTTATAATTGAGCCTGAAAGGAGAGAGGGACACACATTAACCTAGGCACGGCTAGCATTATACGAAAATCATCCATCGGTATGGAATGGTTCCCACCGCGTAGGAAGTTAATTTATGGACGTGATGTGGTTCCGGTTGGGGTGTTGCGTAGGCGAAACCTGCCAAATGTTTCGACCATGAACTCTGTAACCAATTCCGGTGAAAGTTGAAGGACATTTATGAATAAAATTATTTCTGTGTAACCGATAAAATCAGTGGTATAATGACACTTCCAAGCAGGATATCCTCAGAGACTGGCAGTGTATCGGTAGAATTGTGTGAGAAAGTGGTCTTCTTGGAAAATAAGATCTTACTTCTAGAACCACATCGAGAGATCCAGGAAGGATGTGAAGACTACAGGATTTTCAACCCCGCAAAGGCATAAATCATTTCGAAGTTTTTCGAGAGTTCTGGAGTGATAAATTCCCCCCAAAGAAAACCTCCCTGTGTACCTAGTCACAGTAAAGTGCAAGCTCATTGTCTGAAACCTCTTAGTAAAGTGCTTAATCATTGCAAAGCGTAGTAAAGTCATCGTCTCTGATGTGGTGCTATGTCATGGCACCACGCAAAAGAAGTTTTTCGGTTATCCTGGCAGGCGACTTATCACGATAACGATTATCGTGCACTCGATAAAGATAATTCGTACTGATTTCTACATGCGTTCTTTTGATTTGCGCACCGGAAATATTCGTCAGCAATGAGCCGATATCTTACGATAGGACTGTGGGATGTGTGTGTGTGTTTGTGCGTTTGTTGTACAACAGCCCTAAGCGGCACAATAATAACGCTCCTTGTAGATGAAAATATAATATTAAAAAAAAACTTCACTGTTCACTGTTACAGCACAAAAACGACAACCTAAAATGACCACCTCAAACTGGGGCAAGTTCGTCTTGCTCCTGTGGAAAAACTGGATCATTACCAAGCGACACTACCTTCAAACATTCTTCGAAATAGCCATCCCCATCCTAGCCTGCATTCTGTTAATCATAATTCGTGGCCTAGTCGATGCGGAGGAGTTTGACGAACCGACCGTATTTAACCCACTCGAACTGGATACTATCTCGCATCTGAGGTAAGTCTGCAATAGAGCCGAAAGGATAAGAACTCTGACTGATGGTACGCATGTCTTACGAACACAGAGACAATCCAGAAATAGAGCCCCCGATCATATACTCGATCGCATACTCACCGGAAAGTCCTTTGCTGCAAAGTGTAGTACAGCGATCCGTCTCCTATCTGGATGAAGCATTAGAAGTGTTGGCCTTTGCTAATGCACAATTGATGCAAGCTCATCTGCAGGTGAACAATGTCCTGGTTGGCATCGAATTCCCGGACGCTTACGCTGTAAGTAACATTTTTGTGAGATTGTGTATTGTCGAGCTGTGATTCATCAAGCTTTTACTTGCTTACCGCTCTAGACCCTATCACAACTGCCGGACCAAACCATTCTATCCCTGCGATACCCGAGCGAGATGCGAACGTTCCGTGAGACGGGGTCCGAATTCTGGAACAATTGGCAAACGGAGCGTGTGTTTCCTCAGTTTCAAGTGCCCGGTGCACGTCAGTACGAGCGTGACGATGGCGGTTACCCAGCGAACTACTACAACGAAACGTTCCTTCAAGTGCAGAGTGCCATTTCCCGATCCATCCTGCAAGAGCGCGATCCCAACTATCAATTTCCCGACGTGTATCTCAGTGTAAGTGGTCTTCAAGAATCGTCTAAAGCGACGTGTCTTAATTTACGTGTGTTCTTGCTCCTTCCACAGCGCTATCCGTATCCACCCTTCTACAGCGATGTCTTACTAACAGGACTGGAGAATCTGCTTCCCCTGATCATTGTGATCGCGTTCTTCTACACCTGCATCAACACCGTCAAGTACATTACGGTCGAGAAGGAACGGCAGCTAAAGGAAGCGATGAAGATTATGGGCCTTTCCAGCTGGCTGCACTGGACCGCTTGGTTTGTGAAGTGCATCATCCTGCTTATCATTTCTATCTCCATCCTGACGGTACTGCTGTGCGTTAGCATTACGGGCAACACCGACCTGGCCATATTTACCTTCGCCGACTGGTTCGCTATCTGGTTCTACCTGTTCATCTACAGCCTTGCCACCATCACGTTCTGCTTCATGATGAGCACCTTCTTCTCGAAAGCAAACACTGCGTCCGGTATTGCCGGGTTGATGTGGTTCGTGTTTGTGATGCCGTATAATATTGCCTTCTCCAACTACGACACGATGTCACTGTCGGCAAAGTTGGCCCTCTGTCTGTTCCACAACTCGGCCATGTCGTTCGGGTTTATGCTTATAATGCGTCACGAAGGTACCACGAACGGGTTGCAGTGGTCGAACATGTTCGATCCGGTCACGGTGGACGATGATCTGAGCGTTGGTGCGACCATGATGATGCTGCTGGCCGATACGGTGATCTATCTCGTGATCGCCCTGTACGTGGAGAAGGTGTTCCCGGGCGAATACGGTGTGGCGGAACCATGGTACTTTCCGGTGACTAAGAAATTTTGGACCAATCAAGTGGCGCCCGGCGACGGTGCGGACAGCACGGAACAGCCCGACGCAAACAGCAACAGTGTAGAGCCTGAACCCGTCGGCAAGTATGCGGGCATACGGATCAAGGGTTTGCGGAAAGTGTGGAACAAGACGAAGGTTGCCGTGAAAGGGCTACATTTGAGTATGTTCGAGGATCAGATAACGGTGCTGCTCGGGCACAATGGAGCTGGCAAAACGACCACGATGTCTATGCTGACCGGTGTTTTTTCGCCCACGTCCGGAACGGCTCTCATCAACGATTGTGACATCCGGACGAATATAGAGGGAGCCCGAAAGTCGCTTGGGCTTTGCCCGCAGCATAACGTCCTGTTTAATGAGATGACCGTTTCGGAGCATATTAAATTCTTCGCCCGTTTAAAGGGCGTCGAAAGCAAAAACATTCCACAGGAAATTGATCATTATGTGTCGGTGTTGCAGCTGGAAGATAAGCGGCACGCCCAGAGTCACACGCTGTCTGGAGGTATGAAGCGAAAGTTGGCGGTCGGTGTGGCGTTGTGCGGTGGCTCTAAGGTGGTGTTCTGTGATGAGCCAACATCGGGTATGGATCCGACCGCACGCCGTGCGCTGTGGGATCTTTTGATACAGGAGAAGCGTGGACGCACGATTCTACTGTCCACTCACTTCATGGATGAAGCCGATATACTGGGCGATCGTATCGCAATCATGGCGGATGGCGAGCTTAAGGCTGCTGGATCGTCCTTCTTCCTCAAGAAACGCTTTGGAGTCGGGTATCGGTTGATTTGCGTCAAGGATGATAGTTGCGATTCGACGCGCGTAACAAACCTGATGCGAAGACACATTCCCAACATTGAAGTTGACACGGACATCGGCACGGAGTTGTCGTACGTGCTGGACGATAATTATACCGCCCTGTTCCAACCACTGCTGCAGGATCTTGAAAATAACTCCAACTCGATCGGAATAAGCAGTTACGGCATATCGTTAACAACGCTGGAAGAGGTGTTCCTGCGCGTCGGCAGTGACTCCCATGCGCTGGACAAAAAGCCCACCGTATCCGATGATCCGGCCCGCCCGTACGCCCTAGAACCCTCGAACGGTTCCACCGTCACACTAACACTCGAACAGGATCAAAAGCTGCTGACGGGATTCCCGCTGCTCTCCAACCAGCTGCTCGCAATGTTGCTCAAGAAGGCGATCGCTACCAAGCGCAGCTGGGTTGCACTGCTCGTACAGATCTTTATACCGATCTTCTTCGTGATCATGACGGTCGTAATCGTGCGCTCGTTTCCCGACTCTCTCGCACTACCTCCACTGACGATCGATTTTGACAGTTATTCTTCTACCGTCACCGTGCTCGAGGGCACTTCTGGTGATACGAGTGTGATACAGGCGTACCAACAACTATTCGAAGGAACTGGCCCAAGTCGTTCGTTGCTGACGATTACGGAACCGATGGTGAACTACATACTTCGTCGCTATGGGCAGAATTTACCGCAGGTGAATAATGAGTTCATGGTGGGTGCATCAATCACACCGACCAATCACACCGTATGGTTTAACGCGCAAGGATTCCACACTGCTCCGCTGGCGGTCAACACGTTCTACAACGCAATGTTGCGTGCGGTATGTGCGCAGTGTTCGATACTGATCACAAACCATCCACTTCCGTTCCGTCCCGAGACTAGGGTAGGTAGTTCTGCTCCTGCATTGCATTTGAGTATCTATAATGAAGGTAATTTTTTCTGGACATTCCGCTCGCTCTAGTTCACACAACTTCAGGCAGGTAACAACATGGGATTCCAGCTCGCTTTCAATACAGGCTTTGCAATGGCATTCGTGGCTGCCCTTTACATCATGTTCTACATCAAAGAGCGCGTGACTCGCTCGAAGTTGCTGCAGTTCGTTAGCGGTGCTAACGTGCTCGGATTCTGGCTAATATCGTTCCTCTGGGATTTTATGACATTCTTCGTGACGGTTATGTTCTACGTTGCCGTACTGGCTGCTTTCCAAGAAGATGGATGGTCAACTGGTGACGAAATTGGTAAGGCACTAGATACGTTGTTGATTTGCCTTTCCATCAAGACGACTTCTTGACGCTCTACGCTAAAGGTCCCCTTATTCCTATGCAAAAACAAACAGTCTCTAGCTTTCCCCAATTTCACACATGCGCGCGTCACTAACAAATTGTTGTTGTTTTTCTACTCTCCCAACACAGGTCGGGTAATCCTCGTAATGGTCGTGTTTGGCTTTGCCTTCCTGCCCCTCACATATGTGACAGTGACCTAATCTGTTCTACAAGATTTGCATTTCCATCAAGACGACTTCTTGACGCTCTACGCTAAAGGACCCCTTATTCCTATGCAAAAACAAACAATCTCTAGATTTCCCCGATTTCACATATTCGGTTACTCGAGGGACATAAACCTTTTTTCTTCTCTGATCACACACATACTGGATTTTTCAGTTGTTAAAGCATAATCATCAAACTCTCCTTCCCACGCGCGTCACTAACAAATTGTTGTTGTTTTTCTACTCCCCCAACACAGGTCGGGTAATCCTCGTAATGGTCGTGTTTGGCTTTGCCTTCCTGCCCCTCACATATCTTTTCTCGTTCGCGTTCGATATACCGGCGAGCGGGTTTGTCAAGGTGATGATACTCAACATCTTTACCGGTACGATCTTCTTCATGACCGTGTTTCTACTCCTGTTCGATGGGTTCGATCTGCGCCACGTTGCCGAGGGCATGGAATGGGGCTTCCTGATATTCCCACTGTTTGCGCTAAGCCACTCGCTCAGCAACATGAACATAGCCGTAGCCACGCAGCAAGTGTGCGATTCACAGTGCGCCCTAATACCCAGCTGTACGCAGGAATTGCTCTGTCAACTTTTCCCTCAGTGTTGCAGTAAGTTCAGTGTCTAGAAAAGGACGAAAAGATGTGATTCATGTACTGACCGTTTTGTTTTTCCGCTAACTTACCTTAGATACTGATATATTCACCTTCGAGCGTACCGGAATTAGTCGCAACCTGATGTACCTGTTCGTGGTGGGATTGGTTTCGTTCCTGCTGCTCATGTGCATCGAGTATCGCGTAATTGATCGTTTGTTTAAACGCAAAGCCAAACAATCAGCTCCACCAACCGAAGCGGACGATATCGACTCGGACGTTCGCATGGAAAAGCTGCGTGTCCGAGGTCTTACCGAGGGTGAAATCACTGCCAACAATCTGGTCCTGCGGGACGTGACCAAGTACTACAAGAAGTTTCTCGCCGTCAATCAGCTGTCGCTGGCAGTGGAGCATTCGCAGTGTTTCGGTTTGCTCGGTGTGAATGGTGCCGGTAAGACGACCACCTTCAAGATGATGACGGGTGACGAAAATATTTCGTTCGGCGAAGCCTGGGTCAATGGGGTGAGCTTGAAGACCAACATGAACGAGGTCCACCGTCGGATAGGTTACTGTCCACAGTTTGATGCACTGATCGATGACCTAACGGGGCGTGAAACGTTAAGAATTTTTGCGCTTTTGCGTGGAATACCGAAGTCAGAAATTGTGGCCCTCTCGAACCGGTTGGCTGAGGAGCTAAACTTTGCCAAACACATCGACAAACAGACGAAGGCGTACAGTGGTGGTAATAAGCGTAAGCTCAGTACGGCTCTTGCTCTGATGGGTAATCCGGCTGTTGTGTATCTGGATGAACCGACCACCGGTATGGATCCGGGTGCCCGTCGGCAGCTGTGGGATGTGGTCTGTAAAGAACGTGCGGCTGGAAAAGCAATTGTCCTAACCTCACATAGTATGGAAGAGTGTGAGGCGCTCTGTACCAGGTTAGCCATCATGGTGAACGGAGAGTTTAAATGTCTCGGCTCAACGCAGCACCTGAAGAATAAATTCTCCAACGGGTACTTCCTCACAATAAAGCTAAAACGCGTCGACGAACCCAACAGTGAACGTATCGAGGAAGTGAAGCGGTATATCGAACAGCGGTTCCCGGATGCAGAATTAAAGTGAGTACTACTACAACTACAGTAAACTGTCTACTGGCACGAGTCGTGACACTCTAACGGACAATATGTCCCTGGTTTATCCTTTTCCCCCTAGGGAAGCGTATCTCGAATCGGTAACGTACCAGATCCCGTCAGCCAACACACGGTGGTCAACCATGTTCGGTATCATGGAGGACGCCAAGAAGGTGCTCGACATCGAGGACTATGCACTGGGTCAAACATCGCTCGAGCAGGTGTTCCTGTTCTTCACGAAATTCCAGCGCGTTGAGGATTAGGTGTCCTACAAAACGGTCTCCTCATCATCTTAGCTCAGGGATTGTCGGGGAGAGGATAGGAATAATGAAGGATCTTTACGAAATCTACGGGTAGTGTTATTTATAATCGTGTGTACAAAGTGGGTAATATTTATTTCAAAGGAGAATATATTTTATGCTGTTTTTTGTAAAACAGAAGTACAGAAGAACCTGCTAATTGTGTGGTTACGAACTGTAGGGTTTGTCTGGAAACAAATAAAATGCTGTTGTGTCAAACAATATCACGTTTAAACGACGTTTACTTGATATAATGTACAACTAGGTTATATGCATCACGTTAAACTACACCTATCTAAGGTCACCTTGAAAGCACCATCGTGAGAAACTTATATAGTTCTTAGTAATTGTTATGAGGAAATCTTCGAAAAGAAGAAGATTCTGAAATGTTCTCAAAGGGAGCCTCGTATGTGTTGACAGAGCAACTAACAAAAAATTCTGAACGTAAAGTTTTTAAAATCCATGCACAGAGACAGGCCAGGGATGGAAGTTTTGATGGTGTTGATACGTTCATCTGAAAGACCGGGACATTCGACCAGACTTCACACTCCTGCAGCAAGAGGAACCAAAGCCTTAAAGTGGCCTTGAAGCATATCGAAGCTATTCTCTTGGGGCTGAACTATCAATGAAGTGCGTTCAACGTGTCAAGTCCCTGCTCCTTTACGATTTTTATGACAACTTATGGCCAAACGCATTGAAATTCAACTTGATTGTATTGATGGTTAAAGGCACTTAGAAGGCTTAAGTAGGCTCAAAATTATAGATTCACATTTATGTTCGGATATTACAAGCTATAAGCAATGCTTCCAACACCATATTACGGCTAAATACGATCGAAGCGACAGCTATTCTCTTGGGGCTGAACTATCAATGAAGTGCGTTCAACGTGTCAAGTCCCTGCTCCTTTACGATTTTTATGACAACTAAATGGCCAAACACATGAAAATCAACTTAAGTAGGCTCAAAATTATAGATTAACATTTATGTTCGGATATTACAAGCTATAAGCAATGCTTCCAACACCATATTACGGCTAAATACTTCACAGAATATACAACGATTCATTCATGCTTACTTTATTCAATCAATCGAGGAAGTGAATTCTATCCACATAATGCAACGCATTGCTCTTGTTATGTGTATACTCTCCAATCGGTATATTCCTGCTACTTGATTGTATCAAATATTGACTTTCAGAGACCATAAAAAAGTACGACAGTAGTGGTGTAATAATTCTAAAGAGCAGCAGCATATTGGAAACGGTTAGTATTACCGGATTGGTTTCGGAATCGTTTCCCAGAAGTGTTCCAATCGTTTTTTTTAACATTTCAAGATGGCGATGATTTCTTGTGACTAATTTCGTATCGATTTAGAGTTTCCCTCCCGCCCAGCTATTCCAAAGGAACCGGAGAACGAGGGAGAGAGATCAAACCAAAGACCAGTAGTAGTTTGAATACTTTTAAAACGTAATACCATAAACGTCACAACAGAACCGGGTAGAAACATTTTTGCAAAATGTTTTTTTTATATATATATTTAGTACCAACATTCATTCGCCGGGCTACCCATCGAACTTCCCATCTCTTCAAACTTCCGGCAGAAACAGGGAAACTACCACATATAAAATCAGTGCATCTACAGGGACAGGGAGTATCTTCGGTGTTGTACTCTGTATACTATCCACACTAAACCAAATCAACGGTCTAGATCCCACATAATGCATAGTGTAGTAGTGGTTGAACTGGCAATGGCAGTGGTAAAACAACCTGCGCTCGAGAAAGAGAGAGTGTTTTGCACATTGTTAGCTTTTTTTTTTTGGGGGGGGGGCGCTAAACATTCCAAAAGTGTTTCCCTCTCCTGTCGGTACTGGATGGAAGGGAGGCAAATGCTACTAAGCTACTTACTGAGCGACTCGAGCGAGCGTGTACCGATGACTTAACCTTTCCAGCTACTTATTTACGTTGCGCCGGCGGAACGTACATGGGTCGCTGTTCACGAAATTTCGCACCGGGCCGCTGTTGACCGCCGTGTGGTTGCATCTGTGACTGGTGGTGGTGTTGTGGCATGTGACCACCCTGCTGCTGCTGCTGCTGGGACAGATGGTGTTGCTGTTGCGGTGGTTGCTGCTGCTGTGGCTGGTGCAGGTGATGTTGGGTTGGCTGATACTGGTTCATCGCCGGTGGCAATTGGCCCTGTCCCGGGGGTGTTGGCATTGGTGCGGGCACCGGTGGCATTGGGCCCGGCTTGAATGGTGCGTAGTGCGTGTGTTGGTTGCCATGGGTAATGTCCTGCATCGGAGCGGGGTACGCTCCTGGGGCAGCCGCCATCGCATGATGGGGTACGTGTCCGTGGTGGTGTTGGTGCGGCAGATGCGGATGCGGTGCACCCGGATGGGGAGCAAACGGTACGGGTGCTGCGGCTGCCGGATGGGGTGGTTGCATGTGAGGTGTGGAGGGACCGGGATGATATCCGAGAGCCATCGGGGCAGGTGCTGCCGGGGTGGCTGCCGCTGGGATCGGGATGCAGTCCTTTTTCAGCACCTCCTCGTAGTTGCCGTATTCGAGAAAATGCACAACAAACGTGTTCTTCGAAGTGTCTGTAATTTCTGCCGTGTAGAACTGTTTGGTAAAAATGAAGGGAACGATATTGGTAACAGTAATTTTTTTAATAATGTGTTTCATTTATCATTTCAATAAACGACAAATAGTGATTTTAAACCCATTTGTTACTATAAGCTAACTTTAAATATTGTAATAAATAAATGCTCCTATCGCTTCATCCCACACGCGTGAGTGACTTACCCCGCTATCTTCCCAATACTTAGCCAAGCATCGATCGCCAATTTTCCAGTTAGGATACACGGCGGACATTGTAGTGCCCGTGGGAGCCATCGGTGCCGGTGCCATGGACATGCCGGCCGGTCCGAGCGTTGCATGACCCGGAACAGATCCTGGCGTCGGGGCAGGGGCCATCACGGTGGCAGGTGGCACTTGGGCCAGCACACCGGGCGGTGTTACGTTCGGGCCTGGCAGCGGCATAACGTTCGGTCCGACCGGTGAAACAGTAGCTGGAACGGGACCGGGCGTACCCAGGTGCGGCGGTTGCTGCATCGGATCAAACTGTTGCTGGCTTTTAAGCACGTTTAATGCAAACTCGTTCGTTTGCTTGTTCTGGAAACCCATGATCTGGTACGGATTGTAATTGTATCCGTTCGGCAGCTGGATGTAGTTCTTCGGTACGTTTGGTGGTCCACCACCACCACTACCAACACCGATACCCGGCGATGGCGTTACTGGAGCACCAGGCGATGGTCCGCCTGGTCCTGTGGTAGCATTCGGGATTGCTGCTGGGAGCGATACACCTGGTGGGGAGGCTATTTGTGGCGCATGTTGTGGTTGTTGCTGCTGCTGCACAACCGAGGAAGAGTGACTGTTTGTGTTTGTCTGCTTTATCGAACCGGGTTTGTTAGCCGTGGAGGATGAGGAAGCGGACGGGACTGGCGCATGAGACGTTGTGTTGCTGTTGTTTGTAGTATTGTAGCCCGCCGACTTGCTGTCGGAAATTTGCATGCCACCTATCTGTTCCGTAACTTGATTCATTTTGCTGTTTGCATTCGTGTTCGGAGCTCCTTGTTTACCGGATGAACCGTAGGACGAATGTTGATCGGATGGGTTGCTGTTGCTGTTCGGTGCAGTATTCGAATGCGGCTGCTGTGATCCGTGATTACCTTTGGATGGTCCTTTTTTGGATTGCTGTGAGGTGCTGCTGGTGGTGGTACTGGCGCTCTGTGGCGCATTGCCTCCAGCATATTTTTGAGATTCATCTTTTCCTCCATAACGACCGCTCTTGTTTGAGTTCTAAAACAAGAAATGAATAACGCAAATTTGTAAAAATGTCATAAAAAATCAATTATATAAAAATAAGGTAATGTTATTAGGACTTCTAGAAATGCTGTTGGAAGTGAAATCTTCGTAAATCATCGTTTTCGGGTTTGGGGTGATGCTATTGCACCAATAGACAAGCCTGAAGAGAATTAACTAACCGCGTAATTGTTCGCCTGGAAAGGTTTAGCAATATGTTCTTACAAACAAATTATAAACTAACCTAATCATACTAATCACGGATGCCTAATATAGTAATTCAATAGTCAAAAGGACATATAAACAATTAAGTAAGAAAAACATCATAACTTCTTCTTCTTATCAGGCGCTACAACCGCTTCGCGGTCTTGGCTTGCTGCAACAATCCTCGATACCGCCCACGGTTTAGCGCCGTCGTCTGCCAATCCAATATCCCGGCCGTTCTGGCGGACGCATCTACGCCATCACTCCATCTCAATTTGGGCCTACCACGCCTCCTCTGTCCATGTGTACGGCCTAAAAGGACTTTACGGGCTGGGTTGTCCGGTGCCATTCTTATGACATGACCAGCCCACCGGAGCCTGGCGAGCCTAATTCGCTGCACGATGGTGAGTTCACCGTACAGCTCGTAGAGCTCGTCATTGTAGCGGCTCCTCCATTGTCCTTCCACACATACGGGGCCAAAAATGCTTCTGAGCATCTTCCTCTCGAACGCGGCTAAGAGGGTTTCGTCAGTTTTGGACAAAGTCCATGTCTCAGAGGCGTATGTGAGTACTGGGACTATAAAGGTTCTGTACAGTCCCAGCTTCGTCAGTCGCGACAGGTATTTTGAGTGGAAAAGTTTCCTCAGGCTGTAGTATGACCGGTTGGCAGCCAGCACCCTTGCGCGCAATTCAACTTCTATGTTGTTATCGGTGCTGACTTTTGACCCCAGATAGGTGAAGTTTTGGACGACTTCAAAGGGGCGCTCACCTATCTGTACATCACCCCTGCGTAAATCAGTATTTGTGAGCAGGGCCGCTGGTGGTGCCACCATCATTTTGGTTTTTGCCTCGTTGATCTCCAACCCGAGGTTCAGTGCCGCATGCTCGATCCTTTGGTAAGCTTCTGCTACATAGGAGAGCCTCAAACCAATGATGTCTATGTCATCAGCGTATGCCAAGATCTGGAGTGACTTATAGAAGATGTTCCCCGAAGTTTCCACCGCCGAGTCTCGGATGGCCCTCTCTAGCGCCAGATTGAATAGGAGGCAAGCAAACCCGTCTCCCTGGCGCAGACCCTTGGTGGTAGCAAAGGGTCCTGAGAGTTTTCCATCATAACGGACAAGCAAAAGTGCTGACATTAAGGCACAGAACTGATTCTACCGGCTATGACATTAATGGATGAGTTAAAGTCGAAGTACTGACCATCAGCGGATTGTTGGCTAAGTAATTGGATCTACGACGATCGATCGCGATCAATTGCTGATGTCTTGTCAAAAAATGGGACACAAAGAAAGAAAATCTTCATAATATTCTAGGAGCATCTATCTCGTTTTATCAGTTTTGTCATCAAACAGAACCTGACAATTACGTCTTCTCGTTTCAAGTGATTGGATCCCGAGTAGCTGTCAGAAATTCTAAAATCGAACGCACCAGACTACGATATAGCGTTTTTAATGCAAATCGAATCGTTAAAATCTTTTGTCATTTTGTATAGGATTCCGAGAGTCTGTGAATCGAAATTATTTTTTCATAGTGCTTCGAGAACGTCAATTTACTGTCTAAAATAATACCAAGGTGAGAAACATGATCACAACGTTTAATTTGCTTTTCAGTACTTTTCAACACAGATCGAAAGAAAATTCAACGCTACGTTAGCCCTGTAGCCGGGCCAAATAAACCAGTGCTGAAAAATAGCACAACTACGCAAATGAACTTGCAAACCTACCTTGGATCCAGTATTACCACCGCCACCGTAATTGTTGCCATGGCTACTGGCGCCGCCACCACTGGCTTGCTGATTGTATTGCTGGTTACCGTTCGCTGCGTTGTTGTTGTTATACGATGAGCCCGACGAGCCAGTGCCCTGGTGCTGATTGTGGTACCCGGACTGCTTGGATGCATTTCCGTAGGATGATTGTTGCTGCTGGCCAGTGGATACAGTTTGCGCGCCAGAACCGGATTTGCCACCCGTCGTGCGACCTTCGTGCGAACCCGAACCGTACTGTGCCGATGGTTGCTGGTTTCGTCCTTCTGAACCGTAACTGTTACCGTACCCGCCGGACGCATTATTGTTAGATTGACCTTTACCGTTGTATTTGCCACTGCCAGTAGCATTACTGTTGCTGCTATTGTTGTTGTAACCGTCTTGACGCTGCTGTTGCGAGTTATGGTTGTAACCGGAGCTTTGATGTTGTGTGTTGTATTTCGAATCACCTCCGCCGCCACCACCACCACCACCACCACCGCGAGAATTTCCACCCCGTGTACCGGATGCACCCGTGGATGGATTGTTGGACGCATTGGTGGAATGGCTTTCATTCGTGTTCGCTCCCCGGTAACGACTGTTGCCTGACGATCCGTAATAATCCGACTGTTTGTAACCCGATTGCTGATCCCGCGATTGGTTCGAATATTGTCCATGGTTTCCTTGCTGTTGCTGCTGCTGCTGCTCACCCCGAACGCGTTCTCCCCCTCGCCCGGAAGACGAAGTGGTTGTGTTGCGATTGGCAAAACTGCTTGAAATATTGTTCTCAAACCGTTGTTGGTTGTAGGTTTTCGAACTGCCACCGTTAACCATTCCACCGCCGGCGTTAGAATTATGGTTGCCCATAGCGCTATCACCATGGGAACGGGTCGTACCACCGGACGGCGGATTCTTCGATTGCTGATGGTGACGATTGTTGCTCGTCTGCCGGCCGGAACTATCGCTGCGCGCTCGGCTCTGTTCCTTTTCTACCGGTGTCGATTCTTTGCTGGTTTTCTTACCACCACCGGCCGTAGATGTTGCTGACGGTTCCGTGTCCGCCAGTATATCGCCAAAATAGTCAAACAACGATACCTTCCCTGATGGTTTCGATTGCAGCAGCTCAGCATCATCGTCCCGCTTGCCGAAACCTCGTTTTCCTCCCGATTTACCTCCCCCATCCATCTTTCCACCGGCAGCACCACCCTCAGCCTGTGCCTGTTTGCGGTCCTCTATTCGCTGCAGGTTGCTTAACGCACGGTGAACATTGTTGCGCGTTAGCTTCAGTGCATGGTTCGCTTGTTCCTCGGTGAAACCTTTGTCCATTATTTTCTGTACGTTTGCGTCGACCATCTGCTTCGCACCGCCACCGAACGTTTTCTTCGTGCCGAGCTTAGTAGCCTCCGCAATGGCATCGTTGCGCAGTGCATTGAAAGCCGTGTTTTCGGTCGATTCTTCTTTCTCTTTCGTTTGTAGGCTCTTAAAATCCTTGTCGCTGTTAGCAACCGGTTGCTGGATTTTTTGCCCGAACGGAATCCATGGTGGGGGACCGGATGCACTAAACTGCAGACGACCACCCTTCGCATACTTGGCCATGGTACGGGTTAGTTCCCATTTTTCCACCAGTGCCGTAACATGTCCTCCAAGCACCTGTACGTTCTTGTCGCTCAGCATCATCACACCCTGTATGATGCGGATTGGGCCATTTCGCAGCAGGATCTTTGTGCCCGGCGGTGTGTTTATGCTGAGCGACGGTATATGCTCATGTTCCAGGGCAACGTACTGCGTTTGCCCGTCGGTAACGGTAAGCTTTAGTAGGCGGGGTGCAACTTTCGATTCTTCGTTTACCTTCGGTGCGCCGAGGTTGCGCAGCTTCACCAGCTGCACTACACTGGGCCCATCGAACGTGTCCGATTTAGCAGCACCCCGGGAGGCTAAGCTGCTGAGCGCTCCGGCGCCATACTCTCTCAAGTCGACCTGTCGTTTTGGGGGGAGGAAAGAAGGTGCACAAACAGTTGGTTATATTTATTCCCAACCGAAGTAGGCTAGCAACGATGCGACCATTGCAAGAAAAGAAAAAGGAACGTGCAATCGCAGCAACTTACATTCAAGGCCAATTTCACAACTTGCTTCACGTCGACGTTCGTGGTGGTTCCGTTTTTTTCACCTTCCAGCAGCTTGTCTAAGCCGGGTTGCGTGATATACCTAGATCATAATATGCGAACGAAATGAAAATCAGAACCGCTCAGTCGTTCGGTGACCCGGTGTATGTTCGCTATTAACACAACACATTCCTATTTCCCCGCTACTTACCATCCTTGTTCCTGCAACTGTTCTAGCAGGCCCATTCTGCACGCCTGTGGGGCTAGGTGCGATCAATCTCTACCGTCTCCGAGCAAGAAGCTCCCGCACCGAACAAAAGACCAATCAATACCGTCGCTGCGTAAGTTCACACGGAACACTCGGCACTGGCAATCATGCACACTGCACAATTGTAACTCCGGTAAGAATAGTTTTTTTTCTGGAATTAAACTAGCAAGCGAAATTTGCCGTCAACTTCCGCAATCCTTGATTGGCGAAACGCGAAAAATGCACAAGCTACTCTTTTTTGTTCGATCTTTTCGACACACACACACGCGTTTGACAGTACCGAGCTGCAGCAAAAAAAACGCACAACTGTCAAACTGCGTTTGCCGAGGCGCTGAATTGCACGATGGTTAAGGCACAGGACATGTAAAACAGTAAAGCAGCTTTTTTAACAATTTATGAAGAAAAATATTGAACGGAAAAATATTATGTTTTGACCACAAAACGCAAGTTGCTTGAATGGAGCTTCTAATTTATCTGTACAATCTATTTGCAATCCTCCGCATTGTATCTCCTTTTCTTATCGAGCAGATATTTTATCGTGGAATTGTAATTTTCATACACTACGAATAAACCAACACCCACGGTTGAAAGACACCCGGATAATCGCACACGAACGCAATCCGCATTGTACTCTGGGAATTCTCTACGGCACATACTGTCATCGAGAAAGGGCGAGCCGCAACAATGGCGGGGAACCTAAACCGAAACCGTGACAGCGCCGGTTCAAAACGTGATTGAAATTACTTGAACGGTCCAATTTGCTCGTGTAAGCCAAGTGTTCTAGTGCACAAGAAAAAGCTGCTCGTGCCGTGTTACCATATCCAGAGAGTGTTCACAAAATTGTACAATTTACCACATACAGCTGATGAGTGTAAGGGCATGATATAAAAAATATTACGTACGTGTAAAGTGGGGCACTCCAAATTAATGTTTTATCGTAAAGTGCCTTTTTTGTAGATTTTTTTACTGAATTATCACACACAAAAACGCCAAAATGACGGTGATAATGTTTCTGGTGAACAATACCCCATCGATGCTGCAGCAGTCGATTCCGAATGGGGTGCGTCATTCCTACATAGATGTCGCGAAACGAATGGTGGATACGTTCCTAAAGCATCGTAAATCGCACGAAGATAGAAAGTATGATCGGTACATGCTGCTTACATACGACACCCCACCGAACCACGTAAAGGTGGGTTGGAAAGAAAGCATGGCTCAGTTTAACAACGCACTAAGAAATCTGCAGTGCACTGGAAGCACCCCGGAAAATGCTGCACTAGGCAATGCGTTTGATCTGCTCAATCAGGAACGGATGAGAGTCGGTATCGATTCGTACGGGTGGGGTAGATGTCCAGTAAACACTATGCACAGTTTCATCATACTCATTACAAACAATCAGCATATGTCGACGGTCAACGAAAGACTACTGGTGCCGCATAGTTCCATCTGTACTGGATCGCTTCTCACGGCGGAACCGTTCCGCTGGGATCAACGATTGTTCGCCTTGGTTCTGGGGAGTTCCATATGTTCTCCGTTCCTTGCGCAAATGTGCAATAAAACGGGGGGATGGTGTACAGCGATCAAGTGCAAGTATATGTTGATTTACGCCATGAAGAATCTGCTGGATAGCCTGAAGTTCGAGTTGATGGTTAAATTTGTTCACGAAACGGAAAAACGCAGCGAAATTGGGGAGATAACGGTAATTATACTGACGACGACTAAATGTGCCATTGCGTGCTCCACCAAAACGACAAAAAGTTGGTGGCCGATTCCCGAATCATACTGGCCCCAGGAGGATCAAACCAAACTAGAGCCACGAGTTGCGCATCCGGAGGTGCGTATAATGTCGGCGAGTTGCGACGAACCGGTATGGAACGTGGATGTACCGATCGACAGATATGTGTTGAGGGAATGGAAGCAAACCAATGCCATACTGCCTGTAACGGACTGTGGCAAGGTATGGCCGGTGGAGATCATATCAAGCTCGGAAAAGAAGGAGCAGCCCTTCGGCTACCTTAAAAAAGAGGCCGGCAAAATATGTTTATACGTACTACCCTATGACTACCCCGAACTAAGGCGGGTGATAGCAGAGAATTGTACCGATTTGAGCATTAACAACAAACAATTCCTCTACTCTATGACACACTACATCAACTCAATACCTAGATACTACTGCTTCTACCTGCGCAAGGCGTTGACCGGTATATTAGAGGAATCCGTGCTCCAAACCGTATTACCACCAGCACAGATAACCTACATGAATAAAACCATATCGAACCAGCTCAACCAGATGCAAGCGACTGCTAAGCAACGTCGCACGGATCTGTTTAGTTACCTTGCGACCCAGCAGATACGGTCAGCTTCTGCAGCAAAACAAACGGAAACGGTCGAACGACTTAATTTACGGCAATTGCTTGAGGAGGAAAAGGATCCAATCTTGAAGGAGAATTTCTTGCGACCCGTCGTTTTACCCACCACAACCGAAAGATCGATGCCGGACTACCGCAACCTGTACAGCATTAATCGAAGCGATCTGCTCGATACGCTCAATCGTATGCGTAATGCGTTCTATTATCCCGCTACCATTTCTGCATTGCAGAGGAACCA
>KZ061772.1:117307-137655 GCA_002091835.1 Anopheles maculatus
CGAGTTGCGCATCCGGAGGTGCGTATAATGTCGGCGAGTTGCGACGAACCGGTATGGAACGTGGATGTACCGAGCGACAGATATGTGTTGAGGGAATGGAAGCAAATCAATGCCACACTGCCTGTAACGGACTGTGGCAAGGTATGGCCGGTGGAGATCATATCAAGCTCGGAAAAGAAGGAGCAGCCCTTCGGCTACCTTAAAAAAGAGGCCGGCAAAATATGTTTATACGTACTACCCTATGACTACCCCGAACTAAGGCGGGTGATAGCTGTAACGGACTGTGGCAAGGTATGGCCGGTGGAGATCATATCAAGCTCGGAAAAGAAGGAGCAGCCCTTCGGCTACCTTAAAAAAGAGGCCGGCAAAATATGTTTATACGTACTACCCTATGACTACCCCGAACTAAGGCGGGTGATAGCAGAGAATTGTACCGATTTGAGCATTAACAACAAACAATTCCTCTACTCTATGACACACTACATCAACTCAATACCTAGATACTACTGCTTCTACCTGCGCAAGGCGTTGACCGGTATATTAGAGGAATCCGTGCTCCAAACCGTATTACCACCAGCACAGATAACCTACATGAATAAAACCATATCGAACCAGCTCAACCAGATGCAAGCGACTGCTAAGCAACGTCGCACGGATCTGTTTAGTTACCTTGCGACCCAGCAGATACGGTCAGCTTCTGCAGCAAAACAAACGGAAACGGTCGAACGACTTAATTTACGGCAATTGCTTGAGGAGGAAAAGGATCCAATCTTGAAGGAGAATTTCTTGCGACCCGTCGTTTTACCCACCACAACCGAAAGATCGATGCCGGACTACCGCAACCTGTACAGCATTAATCGAAGCGATCTGCTCGATACGCTCAATCGTATGCGTAATGCGTTCTATTATCCCGCTACCATTTCTGCATTGCAGAGGAACCAACCTTCTCCTACCGTTCCCCAACACAGCGAGCCCCCACTACCGACGACGAGTGACGAGCTAGTTGCAGAAATTGCACAGTATCAACGGGAGCATCCGGAGAAGCGCTTGCCTACAAGAAGAAAATTTAATTCTGTGCAAAAGAAAGGCTTCAAACCCAAGAGACTTTACTTTGGTGCCATATAGCTGATTATCCCATGGACAATTCAATGTAGGGGGAAACACAGACAATCGAGGGAGTTGATTAGAAGCAGGAAAAATGGTTAAAGTAGCTATTTTATGCAACAAACGCAATTGCAGGTTAAGCATTGATTCTCAAGAGAGACTTGAACTGGTTTGTGATGAAACAACGCTATTCTATTTAATATTTATTTATTTTAAACCACTACGAAAACTTTATCAAATCATTTTAAACAGTAGAAAACGTTTACTAGCGTTTGTTCTAGAAGATGCGCATTTTTTTTTATTTACTAGTTGAATGTATGTAATTTAGCATTAAAAATGCATTTTGCTTTCTTTAAACTGAGTGCAAAATATTTTTAAGATACGAATAGACATAGTGCCTCCATTCAAAACAAATGGTAAATGCGACAGGCAATATTGACAAAACAGTGAATGGATTAAGAAATTTTAAAACGTATTAAACACAATTATTCTAGTTTTAAAGCTGCAAAGAAGAAGTCAACTTAACTAGCGCGTGCTCAGTATTATCAGCTTATTCTGAATGAAGACTGTTCAAAAACATATCGTGATATAATTCCACTGGGATGTAGTCTGCGAGCAAAGAAAGACGAGGAGGCGATCGGGTTACGTTGAAGTGGTACCGGACTTCCGGCTACATAGACAAAATTTGTCGTTATTTATACCTCAATGTAAAGCAAAATTTTTGCAGGTTTTCTTTGTTCATGCCTTACGAGACCTTAACATTCATAACGACAATCCAGTAGAACATTCTTCAGAAAGTACTAGAGGAAGATAGGTTTAACATTAAAGATCATCCGCTGAAAAGGGGGCTTAGATTATCAGATTGTGCTATTTTGTTTGGTAAGATTACTACCAAGGGGCAAGATCTCAGTCCCCAAAACAGCGGTTTGTCAAGACAGTTGCATCTGATCTCCTGAAATGGAACCGGAGGTGTGAGAAGTCATATCCGGGATGAAGTTGATCTAGGAAGAGGATCACTATACCGTGGATTCTTTTCCTCTTCTTGAAGGCGAAATTTCTGCTTTTCTGCCACAAACTTAGAATAGAGTAGTGATCAACAGTTGGAAAAGGACTCGCTTTAAAACGGTAATGAAACCGTACCGTCTTCATGTTTGGCATATTAATATTTAAATATTTTTCTTAAATCTGCCCCTGGATGACTCATTCTTTGGTGCTAAAAATATTTCAAACACTTTCGTTTCACCACATGTCAACCCCGTTTGTTCACGATTCGCCGCGTTTTGCCCAATGTGCGCGGGGAGCAACAGAATCGGATTCCCACTATCCCACTCGTCGCAGCACCGAAACCCACTACCCGTCTAAACATAAACAAACGCAACTCCGATTGTTGTTATTGTACAACAGGCAGGAAGGCACGCAATAATGGTACGTCTCAAAAAGCTCTTATCGTTGCGTACGGTGAATCGAACCTGATAAAGAACACTTGCGAAATAGATGTAGAACGATAATTAGCCAAAAAACGGGTGAAATAGCAGTTTACACGCAGGTGATGTGCGTTCAAACCGACCCATACGTCCGATTGACAGTATTGTGGCTGGCTCACCGGGCGGTACGGTAGTTGCGCTATCATGTGATACATCTCGCAGGAGAAACAGTTGATTGCAGCTGTGTGTAAACAGTGGATTAGTGGGAGGTTTGTCCCAGGTCCCGGAAGTTATTGGATGCTGATCCGTCTGCGCGTTTCAGATGGCGAACTTTAATCAGATGCCTAATGAGGTAAGACTCAACCAGTGGCCAGTGACCGCAAATGGAAAGCAAACACACAGCAAATACTCATACGATTCTCGGTTCCAGATTTTGGAACAGATATTTGATAATCTAGATTTTCGGACGCGACGCAATCTAACACTGGTGTGCCGACGATGGAACGCCGTCCTACTGTCGGAACGGTTCATTACCCGGCACGTATCGCTCCTGATCGACGGACAGCGTACGCTAGTCCTTCACAAGCATCCGATTCATCGAACCTACCCGAATCTAACGCTCAAACTGGACAACGCAATCAATGGTGATGCTTTCAAAGGACTGCGCCTGCTACCGACCATCGTCCCATCGCCGGCCACCGTGAAGCTACACCTAGCCTTCCCAAACGATCCGCGCTGGGTTGCGTTGTGCGAGGAACAACAGTTCGTTAACCTACGCACCGTACAAACCTTTCACCTGACGGGCAGTTGCCGCACGGAACATCCCCGCAAACCGCTTACACTGCAAATGGATCAGCTCCGAACGCTCAATCTCGTGTGCAGCGGTGTACAGGACCTGTGGCTCGTAGCACCGAAGCTTTCCCGTCTTCACCTACACGTCCTAGCCGAGGAACATCTCGACTTTCTACTGCACTTTATCCACCAGCTGCACACACTCAGCATCGTGTTTGACGCGAAGGAAAGCTTCTTCTTCTATCACCTTAAGCCAACCAGTTTGCGCGAGCTTGCGATTGACCGGCGCCAGAAGGGTATGACCAAGAGTGAGCGTAACATTAGCATAGCGTTCTTCAAGCGTTTGGATCATCTGCAGCGATTGGAGCTGCGTGTAAAGTTTATCGACAGCTACGTGCTACACACGATTGCGGATGGTCTGAAGCAGCTGAGCGAACTGTCGCTGGAAGTGGCCGAAGGTACGATCGAGCTAAAGCATATCGCGAGCCTAACCCGGCTGAAACGGTTACGCATTGTGGCGTGTCGGGTGAATCTTCAGAATGTGCACCTGCCGGCACTCGAATCGTTGGAGCTCGGGTCGGCCGAACTTCCCGGCACGTACCTCGAGGGCATCGAAGGGCTGATGGCGTTCCATCGGATGCGCTCGTTAACGTTGATGAACGTGAAGGTTTATCCGGAGATGCTGCAGCTAACGCCGACGTACAGTGTTGAGCGGATGGTGATCGCTTTTTACCGGAGGGTAAGTATGCTTCAGGTGGTCGATTGCGTTTCCATCTCCACGTCCCACTTTCTTTTATCACTCGGTAAGACCTTTCTCCGCGATATCGTTATTGCAAGTCTACGGAATGATATCCAAAAGATCACTGTTTATACCACCGAAGATTTCGCCACTAATTGACGGAGTTCTTGAATCCTCGCTATTTGCTCGAACAGGTTCTTGACGAACCAGTTCTGAGGGCTATGGGACTAGAGTGTCATAAATCGTTCTTGAAGAACCAGTTTCGGAGACTCTGGACTTGAGTGTCATCAATCGTTGCCGGCGAATTGTGACCTTTTCTGCGCAGCACTGATCAATTTCGAAATAAATTGATCTTATCGAACATGTACAGAAGTCTTCCATCAGTTGGATCACGGTGGATCTTGCCTGGTGTCAGCTTCTTCCATAACACGCTCGCATTTCCCTGTTTTACAATTTTCTAACCACCACCTACTTGCAATGTTCCATAAATTTAAATATTTAAACGAAAAAGTAATACCAATTTTCGATTTTGTTCTCCCATTTCCTTCCTACACCACCCACCAGCTGGAGGAAACTCACCTGCTAATACTGGTCAAACGATTTCCCGCATTACGTTGGCTTCGGGTTAGCCAGTGTCACGGTGTGTATCAGCGCGAAATGGACAAACTGAAGCGCATGATGCCGACCCTAGCGGTAGCGTTCGATGAAGCTAAAAGTGATAGAATTTAGAACGTAATTCGGATTAGCGACCTGGTTTCCCTGGGCGCGGCTCTGTGCGCGTGTAAGATTTCATTATAATGTTAATTTATTTAAAAAGAAAAGAAAAATAGAGCATATTATAGGTCCAAACGGTGGTAAAAGAGTGTGGGGTGTTTGCTGTTATAATAATGAGAGATGGTTCAGCTTATGTCAGCAGTTCCCGGCAGACGGCTTTCGTGATCGTTGTAGCCAACCCGAACTCTTCCAGCTCGCGTATTTGATCGTGCAAGTTGGGCACAGCGATCGTGGCAATTAGCTAGAAATTTTGGATGAAAGAAAAAAAAAGGTGGAAATTGATTGGAAATCCTGTGATATTCTGCCCGTTTTCAGCCTTACCTTCTTGAGCGCTTGCCGCTGCTCTTCGTCGCAAAATCCAACCAATACGGCAGCCATATTGTACCGATTCACGTTCACACAAACGTCCGCAATTTCGACCAGATTGAGGCGGAACGAAATGGGACATTTTTGTACCATGACGAGCGATCGGGCGAGCAACGCATCCTCCGTTAGCGACTGCTCCCGGTTGGCACTGCGGAACGGTTCCTTTATAAGCAGCTCCCAAGCCATCCGGTATCCTTCCAGCCCAAACAGCTGCCGGTGCCCGGTAACGATATCGATCAGCGCACGCAAATTTCCTACCAGCCCCAATCGTGCCATCTGCTTCAGTATTCCGTTCCAGATCTGGGGCACGTAGATGCCGTATCCGATGCAGATCAGCGCCAACACCTCGAGCCCTTTCGGGTTGGTCGCGTGCGATTGCCAGAGCATTTTTAGCATTGCCATCTTGTCCGCCTCCTCGAACCGTGCGATCGAGATCGTATGCATACCGAGCGTTTTCAGCAGATGGACACATTTCAGCGCAACGTACCGCCGCTGGGTAAAGAACTCTCGGTACGTGGTGCAGTTATCGTCGACCAGCTTGCTGAAGCATTGATAGATCTGCAGCTGTTTGCTCACGTCCGACTCGCGACCGTGCGACGCATCCAGGCTGGAGTTAAGTTCGGCCACCAGAAACTCGACGCTTTTGGAACGCTGCCAGCTGCTAAGGATGTAGTACGCACGCGCCATACACTCATGCACGTTCGAGTCATCTTCCTGGCTCGCATCGGACATGTTGTGATCATCGTACAGCGTTTCCTCCAGCATTCCGCTACCGTTGCTGAACCCATCGGTACCCGAGAATTTAGAACGTAATTCGGATTAGCGACCTGGTTTCCCTGGGCGCGGCTCTGTGCGCGTGTAAGATTTCATTATAATGTTAATTTATTTAAAAAGAAAAGAAAAATAGAGTATATTATAGGTCCAAACGGTTGTAAAAGAGTGATCTTTGCTGTTATAATAATGAGAGATGGTTCAGCTTATGTCAGCAGTTCCCGGCAGACGGCTTTCGTGATCGTTGTAGCCAACCCGAACTCTTCCAGCTCGCGTATTTGATCGTGCAAGTTGGGCACAGCGATCGTGGCAATTAGCTAGAAATTTTGGATGAAAGAAAAAAAAAGGTGGAAATTGATTGGAAATCCTGTGATATTCTGCCCGTTTTCAGCCTTACCTTCTTGAGCGCTTGCCGCTGCTCTTCGTCGCAAAATCCAACCAATACGGCAGCCATATTGTACCGATTCACGTTCACACAAACGTCCGCAATTTCGACCAGATTGAGGCGGAACGAAATGGGACATTTTTGTACCATGACGAGCGATCGGGCGAGCAACGCATCCTCCGTTAGCGACTGCTCCCGGTTGGCACTGCGGAACGGTTCCTTTATAAGCAGCTCCCAAGCCATCCGGTATCCTTCCAGCCCAAACAGCTGCCGGTGCCCGGTAACGATATCGATCAGCGCACGCAAATTTCCTACCAGCCCCAATCGTGCCATCTGCTTCAGTATTCCGTTCCAGATCTGGGGCACGTAGATGCCGTGTCCGATGCAGATCAGCGCCAACACCTCGAGCCCTTTCGGGTTGGTCGCGTGCGATTGCCAGAGCATTTTTAGCATTGCCATCTTGTCCGCCTCCTCGAACCGTGCGATCGAGATCGTATGCATACCGAGCGTTTTCAGCAGATGGACACATTTCAGCGCAACGTACCGCCGCTGGGTAAAGAACTCTCGGTACGTGGTGCAGTTATCGTCGACCAGCTTGCTGAAGCATTGATAGATCTGCAGCTGTTTGCTCACGTCCGACTCGCGACCGTGCGACGCATCCAGGCTGGAGTTAAGTTCGGCCACCAGAAACTCGACGCTTTTGGAACGCTGCCAGCTGCTAAGGATGTAGTACGCACGCGCCATACACTCATGCACGTTCGAGTCATCTTCCTGGCTCGCCGCCGACATGTTGTGATCGTCGTACAGCGTTTCCTCCAGCATTCCGCTACCGTTGCTGAACCCATCGGTACCCGCAACCATACCCGAACCACCGAACATCGTGAGCCATTTCTGCAACAGTCCCATCTGGATCGCTTCCACGTCCAGCCCGTGCAGTTGCCCGATTATGGTGGCTAGCTCGTTTACGTTCACCTGCTGGAAGCAGGATTCGGTGTACAGTGCCTGGATCAGTTCCTGGGGGTTCTTCACCAGCTGGTACTGTTTCTCGTCGGTAACGCCATTCTGTTGGAGCAACTGTTGCGTTTTCAGCACCGGATACTTGCGGTAAATCTTGTCAATCTTGTCCTTTGCCTCCGGGTTGCCGATCAGGCTCGATTCGTGCTGTCGGGCGAACTGATAGCAGGCGTACGCAGCGCTCACCTGATCATCGCCATCGAGCGCGTTGCAGGTGATGTAGTACAGGATGTACAGCTTGATCGACAGATCACACACACTGTCCACGATGCGCAGTATCTGGAAGATAAGCAGTAATGTTAAACTGTAAAACAGATCGAACGCTTACAATCAATCGATCAGGCGGACCAAACTTACCGACTGCAGAAACGCTTTGTTCCTCGACTGCCGATGCCATTCGGAGTGTTGCGTCTTTTCCCTGTTCTGTATCTTGTACTCGTTCAGCGAGTTAATGACGGCCGACCGGCAGAAGTAATCGTTCATTTCCTGCTCGTCCAAACCTTCCGCCGATGCCTTCATCGACACCAGTATCAGCAGCTTGTGATAGTTTTCGATCGAAATGTCTTCCTTCAGCAGCACCTTCAACGGTGCCCGTAGCACCAGCATGAACGGGTACCGGTACTTGGCAATTTCTGGCAACATATCACCGTCCGAATGTAGCCGTGCCCATGCCTCCAGTTCGGGCTGTCCTGGACGCTGCCGGCGGCGTCCGGTCAGTTGATTCGTCAGGAAGTTCAGTATGGTGCTCCAGCTCGCAATATCTTCCTTCGTCTCGCTGTACTGGCCCAGTATCTCGAGGATGCAGCAGTACTGCTCGTAAAAGTATCCGTTCGCCTGCTCCATGTACTTCGTAAGCTTTGCGCAGAGTAGCAGATGGTTATCGATCTCCGCCAGATAGGGTTGCACCTGGGCCATAATCGTTTCCGCGCGTTGGTGTACAATGACCGTCTCCTGGCCGTACGGTTCCGTGCGCACGGTAAACGTCAGCTCCTGCTGACCCAACAACGTGATCACCTGTGACACCAGCATCTGCTGATAGTCCCAGCCGAACGCATCGCTTAGCTTGCGCAACAGCTCCACGCTGATCACCTTTTGCTTCAGTTCTTTCATTAGATCCGATTGTGAGTGGAAGATGAAGGATTTCTTCGCCTTCAGGGATGGGTCGAGCTTGCACAGCTCGTAGAACAGTGTGTATCGGAGGCGTTGGTTGCGCTCCTCGACAGCCTTTCCTTCCTGGCCGATGGTAAAGTGGTAGAACTCGAGCATCGTGTGTAGTGCGACGCGCTGCGACTCGTTCGTCAGATTGGTGCGCAGATACTCCAGACAGGCGTCACGTTGTTCGCACGTGAACAGTGTCATGATGGCACCTAGGTAGGATGGATAGGATCAACCACAAATTAATGGCACGGTAAGGAGTTATCACCAAAGAAAAACGAACCCGTAATACTTACTGCTGTAGTTTGGTTCCTTTTGCGATAGCATGTACTTGATCGCCTTACGGCAAACATTTTCTGTGTACGGAGTGGGAATCAGAAGTCCAACGGTCGATTGGTACGAACGCAACATGTGCACAATTCCGATAACCGGTGGGTACTGCTTCGCACGGATCAACCCATCTAGGGTGGTCTGAAAGGCGGTCGAGACGGCCACCTCATCCAGATGTCTGATCAGTGTTAGCAGATGTGCGAACGTGCCACACGATTGTGCATCACCTTTCAAACGCAGCAGTACCATTTGCAGCGCAAGCCCAACGCAATGCACGATCGTTTCCTGTTCCTGTACGTGCCGGTTACGGGGCACGCTAACCTGATCAAAGTCATCGTTCACGATATCGAACGTTGAGAGTGATTCACGCTTGACATCCTTGGGAGGTACCGTTCCATTAATGCCGTTTTGTTTCGTCGCGCCATCGTCCGCGAGCTGTTCGTACATGGCGCTAAATACCATTTCGGGAATGGTTGTGCGTTTGCCGAGCTCTTCCCCAACCGCAACCGGATAGTACCGGGCACCGAGTTGAATCCAGCGCAACAGCTCCAACCGGACAGCGACCTCCTTTGGACAGTCGGTTGTCGCTTGGTTAAGCAGCTCAAGACACACGGGAAAGGTCAGTGGATCGTCCAGCCAGGCGTAACAATCGTTCGACTGCATGCTTTGCATCTGTTGCACGAGCAGCAGCGAAACGATCCGCTGGACCGAACGAAACACTCCCGGCTGCCGTAGGTCAGCCAGTTCGGCAAGCTGACCCGCTAGCAGACAGCTCAGATGAACGTTTTTCAGCAGCGCCATCACCTCGTACAAGCAATCGAGCAGCTTGATGCCCAACAGGGACGAGAGACGTCTCATCGCACCGAGCATCAGATCGAGAAACTGGTCACGCGTGTTTTGAAGCTTGTGAAGGATGCTTCGGATACCACTGAGCAGCAGGCCGGCTCTTGCTGTTGGATTGCCGTAGCTGAGACAGGCAACGGACAATCCAAACTCGGTGCGCAGCTGGACGATGTTCACGATCTGTTGGATGGTCGTTTGCTGATCGGTGTTGGCACGTCGCTTCAGCATGTTCAGTGCCTCGAGGTACGTCGCTGACATGTCATTTGAAATTTTACCATCATCGATCATGCGCTAAATTAAAAGAATAGGGAAGTTTACATTTTTCAGATTTGTAGCGTTCACGATCACTTTAAAATTGTACGTTTCAACTGATGATGTGCGCTCCGGAGTGCATCCACGGTTCCGGAACCGGCTCCGACTAAACGGCTCCGGAACCGGCTCCGGTTTTAGCCTGGAGCCGTTAGTTCGGAGCCGGCTCCAGAGCCGTTAGTTCGGAGCCGGCTCCGGAGCCGTGTACGCGTTCCCACTCCGTACACAGAAAATATTATCCGTAAGGCGATCAAGTACATGCTATCGCAAAAGGAACCATGCTATCCGATTTTAGCCTGAAGGGTTTTAGCTCCGAACTAACGGCTCCGGAGCCGGCTCCGAACTAACGGCTCCGGAGCCGGTTCCGAAAATTATTGGAACCGGTCGGAGCCGGCTCCGGCTTCGGTGCCGTTTTTCTCATCACTAGTTTCAACGTATAAATTGATTAACAATAAAGCAACAACCATACTTACAATCATCATCGCAATGCTGCTCCGGCAACAATCATCCCGCCGCTTCTTCTCCAACCCATCCAGATATTGTGCCGCGGCAATAACGTCCCCATACTCAGCCAGCTTCACAATTACGCTCACGTCCGTCGTGAACGCTAGCGCCGGATTGGTTTTCACGATCGCCTGAATGTCGGCCAACATCTCCGGATAGTGTAGCTTCAGGACACGCTGCACCAGCAGCCGAATGTTGATCATCGCCTTCAGACTCCCACTCCGTACACAGAAAATATTATCCGTAAGGCGATCAAGTACATGCTATCGCAAAAGGAACCATGCTATCCGATTTTAGCCTGAAGGGTTTTAGCTCCGAACTAACGGCTCCGGAGCCGGCTCCGAACTAACGGCTCCGGAGCCGGTTCCGAAAATTATTGGAACCGGTCGGAGCCGGCTCCGGCTTCGGTGCCGTTTTTCTCATCACTAGTTTCAACGTATAAATTGATTAACAATAAAGCAACAACCATACTTACAATCATCATCGCAATGCTGCTCCGGCAACAATCATCCCGCCGCTTCTTCTCCAACCCATCCAGATATTGTGCCGCGGCAATAACGTCCCCATACTCAGCCAGCTTCACAATTACGCTCACGTCCGTCGTGAACGCTAGCGCCGGATTGGTTTTCACGATCGCCTGAATGTCGGCCAACATCTCCGGATAGTGTAGCTTCAGGACACGCTGCACCAGCAGCCGAATGTTGATCATCGCCTTCAGACTCCAACCGTACTTCACCTTCAAACACTTGATCGTCTGCGTGTTCTGCTCGGTCGTAATTTCGGCCGCGATCGGTAGATCGCTCGACGCGTACCGCATGAGCGAAGCGATGGCCGGTGACCACGGTACCGGGGCAGCACGCAAAATGGCCAGCACCGTTTGCAGCTGCAGCGGCTCATCGTACAGCAGCTCGATCAGCGTAACGCACCGCTGATCCCAGAAGCTGTTGTGCTGGTTGGCGAGCAGAAACATCACGTACCGTACGATCTGATCGTACAGCAGCTGTTCCTTGCCGATGAAAAATTTGTACAGAAACTCGGTCACGATGCGGGCAAGCAGATTGAGCGGCGTAATCTGCAGCAACCGGAACGCGGTACTGTTGACATCTTCCTGCATGTAGCAATCGAGGCTTGCCTGCAGATTGAACTGCTGCTTGAGGGTGACGAGATCGCGCAAAGCGCGGGCCATACGCTGCAGCTCGTCCATGTTGCTGTCGTACTGGAGGCGCAAATCGACCAGCGGGAATTTAACCTCCTGCAGCAGCTTAATCACATCCTCGATAAACGTTAGACCGATCATGGGCCAGCCGGCCAGCTTTTGGAAGGATTTGGCGCGCGTCACAATGAACTGCACCAGCAGATGCATTAGCTGGGGCTGATGGTGCAGGATGGGGCCCACGAAATGAAGCAACCACTGGACGACGTGTAATGGGGACGTTTCCTTCGGGATGGCACGCAGCAACAGGGCCACCTTGGAGTCGTCGAGCTGGGGCAAAATGCAGGCGATGTGTCGTGACCAGATCAGACACGCCGCGTCCATATCCTTCTGGAACAGCTCGGTGCACAGTTGCAGCAGATTGTCGTGGTACACAAACTGCTGCCAATCTTGGTCGATTTCGTACGGATCGATCAGTTTGAGCGTTTCCATGCGCAGCAATCGTTCGTTGATATCGATTACCGATTCCATTTCCACGTTCTAGATAGTGGCGAAAACAATGGTTAATAAATCTCGTTTTGATGAGATGATTCGCACATTTAATTGCTTACCTGTGCGGACGACACTTTTGCCAGCAGGAACTGCAAAAAGCGCTTCTTCATGCTTCTATCCGCAATGCTAGCGTCCCGTACGGAGGTAAGAAACAGTGGATCGTTGACATCCGCCAAAACCTTCATCAGCTTATGGAACGTTTCTTCGGCGTTGGCTGATGTGCCGAGATTTTCGAGCAGTAACTTTGCGCGTGCCTGGTGCACCAGCTGCACATCCAGTTCGAATTGTTTGGCAAACTCTTCTGCCTCATCTAGCCGACCGATTTTGATCAATTTTATCAGCCGTAGCGAAGGATCCGTTTCGGACAGAATTTTTAGCTCGAATTCTTGTACCACGGGTTCCTGGTGCGTTAGGCCAGCAATGTAGTAGATGTTGGCAGAGTTTTTCGGCTGCTGTACCAACCAGGTGTGCTCGGACATTTCCATTTCCTGGCGAATTTCCATAGCTGATTGTCCGTGGTTCATACAATTAATGGCAAATGAATTTTGTGTTGAACTGAAATAACATAATTTCGGGTTGTAATACTTACACGGAAAGCTAACAATTTTCATCAGAATCTTTCCATTCGTGTCTGGTTTGGTTGTAATGAGTAGTTCGATAATTTCCCCAGTAGCTTCCAGTATGACAAGCTCCTCGATGCGAAACGAGCACGACAATTCTGACATCATTTTCGTTAGCGGACATATTTCAAACAGCTGACCACTGCAGGTTAACGCATACCTGAAGAAAGTCAATACAAGATGCATATTCTGTACTTTCTGCGCGTAGCAAAACATAAATTGCACACTTACTTGCAACCCATTAGTGTAAACATCTTTTTTACACCATTGTACTCCGGTTTCAGAGGCACAATTTCAACGTTTGCCTCACGGTAGAAGTACATCGAATGCTTGTTTGCAGCTGCAACAAGCGGAAGCGGACAAATGTCCTGTTCAACACTGTACTGTCGGATCGGGGTGAAGCACACGATCGGGTCTTTAAACTGTTTTCCAATCAGCTTCTCGTAATGTGCATACTTTGCTGTGTCTTTCTGCTTACAGCTACCGGATGCAACGGATTCGACAATTTTGTCTTCATCTAGGACGAGTCTGCACAGCAATCCTTTGGTGGTGTGTAACAGAAAGCGTCCATTTCCTTCATCGAATATACCGGCAAAGGCGGTTCCTCCGGTCGCTGCATTGGTATCTGGCAAGTCTCTGTAAGAAATGTACGGTTCCATCAAAACACAATCTCAGCTACACAACGGTTAACAAGTGGGACAAGAATTGGACCTACACTGCAAACACAATCACTCCCGAGATGTGTAGCACCACGATGGTACCGTTGGATAGGCCACTCACGATGATATTTCCACTTGCCGATACGGCGATCACTTCCACCGGATTGCCAGCGTCAACAAATTGGCCCTGTTTGCAGCGTTTTTCATCCTCATACAATATTAACGCATTGTCGATCGATATAACCAAACGATTGTTTTGCAAGATTCCATTTATGGTTGGAGTTTTCAGCACCTGAGAGGGAGAGGGAGTGTGCGAGCGTTGGAAAACACGAAATCAATGAATACAAGCCACTTGGCGAAAGGATGCACCCTATAGATTACCGTTTCCTGGGTGGAAATTCGCAAAAGGCCACTGGTACAGAATACTCCCACAATTGACTCGTCGATCGATGAAACCGGTTCAACACAAGACCACATATTTAACGCTGGAAACAAGAGGAAAGCAGCAAAATTGAAAAGTGAACAAGCAGAGCGTAGTTTCTGTTGTAAACGAACACGACAAAACAATGCAAGAACCGCTAACGAAAAGGACCGCTTTTTTGAGTTTGATTTTTTGACAGTTCGGCCGGGTACGGCGCGTATTTTGACTGCTATGCAAAAAAGGCTATGCCTTGTGGTCGCGTGGATGACATTTAGAAAGCCGTTGAGATTTTCTTTTGTTTTATTTATTTTGTTGGGCTGCTTCATCACCGGGTGTGTAGACCGTTCAAAAATATGCCTGTTTTTGTTAAAATATATTTTAGAATGTGAGAAATATGACAGCATTTTAATTACTACTCCGCCATCCAGAAGCTCCTTTCGGAAGTAGCGTAACTGTTGCCTTCGTTGTCAGTAGACAACAATTAGAAACATTTAGTTCTTGCCTTAAGCACAAAACCAATCAAAAGCAACAATTGCTCCAGTGTCTTCACATATAGAGAAGTTCGATCATCGTAAATCATTGATCATAGATGTTGAAGATCATTATCTTTGACACTTTTTGCAATGTTCTCTGCATAATCTTTTCAATGGCGAAGCGACAACGAGTGGCGACAACAGATAAGTTTTGTAGTTGCCACAGGGTATCAGTTCTAATAAAGACTGTTGATTGAACAGTTGCAGAAGATATGCAAACATGCAACTACAAACGTTGGGATGAAGGCTTCCGAACAAATGCATGAACTTACCGACGAAAACCCGAGAACGCACATGGCACGTTCGGATTGCGAACGTTCCCGCTACTGTTTCCCTTTCTCCTATTTTATCCCACGTGGCTTTCCGCCTAGTGCTCGAGCCGGGTGGGCAAGGTTTACTACCGGCGAAATAAGAAAGGAAATAAAAGAAAAAACTGGTCCCCCGAACACTGCAACCTGCTGTTCATTTAGTTGAAATGAATTACAGGGTTTATCAGTTCAAACTGGTTCCGTGCTTCATTTTATCATTATCTTTGTGTTAATAGTTTCAGGACCGTATTTATAATAAATCATTCTTGTAGACCTTTGTGGCCATCAGATGACAAAAGACAGAACAATAGTGAACCATCGATATATGGAACATTCGCTATCGAGCCCATGTTCATTCGCTATCGAGCCCTGCCTCGCGCACACACACGCGTGTTCACTCACGCACCAGCAGCGCGATAGTGAACGTGAACCGGTGCGGTGCGTTTCACGCGAAGGTTTGCTCGTGGTTCGTGCGATGGCAACCAGTTCAGTTATTGGTGTGACTTTGGCGAATCCGGATCGTTCTCTCGGTGTTCCCGGTGCGTGCTTTACGGTGCAACGTGAGCTGTCAGCTGTCCCTCTGCATCCGAAAGAAAGTTGGCCTACCGTGCGTGCAGTGTGTGCGTGTGTCCGTGTTTTGCCGAGTGCAGTGTGTGCGGAGCGTGCATTCGTTGCACTCTGTATTTGTGTTTTGTTTTTACGGCCTGCGTCACTTTTAGCGCCCGCAGTTTAGTGAATTTGATACTGCGTAAGGAGGCTGTTGAGGAGGAGGTAATAGCGGGGTAAAGGGTGTATGTGTGATGGTGTGACGTTGTGTTAAGGGAGGGCTGGGTGGGTCTGCCTGGTAGTGCATAAAATGCGTGTAGAGTGAACTGTGCGGTTTGTTGTTGGTGTGGTGGTTGTTGATACTTATTGCTCTGACGGTGTGTTTATTGCCCGTTTAGGGTGGAACAGGTTTTTTTTTGTAACAGTTGTGTTGGTAGTAATCGTAGCGGTAGTAGTAATGGTAGTAGTAGTAGTGGTAGTAGAAGCAATGATGAGGTTGTTTTAAATACTAGCAGGGCATTTAAATTCCACTTAGGAAAAGTCCTCAAAACGGTTTTAGGTACAAGTGTATCTAGAGCACTTAAGCATACTAAGTCAATCGCACTTAGTTTATACCCAGCGCTGTCAAGCGGTTTAGACTTCACTGCTAAATGACACAAAAACATTAATATGCATCCAATAAGCTATGTCAAAAGATCGTTTTCTAATTCGCGATCACGCTCGATAAAATTGTAGCCTGTCCTTTTCTTGGCCAAACCCTCAGCGTTTCCTCCCTTTACCCCTAGAACAAAGCACGCAGCACACCACCGCTGCTACACGCGAGGAAAACTCGTCATTAAAACATGAAAAGTCAGCGACCGCCGAACGGCGGCGCGATCGTTCGACCGGATCGGATCGGGTTGGGGTGGTGGTGTTTCACCGTGTTTCGTTCTTTATTTATAAATAACATAGGACTGCGTTTGAGACGTCTGTTTTGTGGTTGATTTTGTTGACGATTTTTTTTTTCATTTACAAATTTTGCCGTTCTTCTTGCCTTTAGGTGCAGAAGATCTTTCTCCCGAGACTGTAGCGTGCTTGGCCTCCTTTTTTTTGTGTGTGTGTTATGTTTTTGCTGTGCGTTGTGACTATTTGCGTTGCGTACTTGATGTTTTAGTTTGCTTTCCCAAGCGGGTGGTCTTTTTTTTGTTTTGAAGTGGAGTTCAACAAGTTTTTTTTTTGGTATTGTGTCTTTGTGTGTTTGGTTTTACGTGCGTCAATCGTGATCTACTAATAATCAACCTCACCCCGTTTCCAGATGATTGATCCAATTTTGATGATCATTTAAAGAGGTAATTCAGCGAAATGATGTTGTTGTAATATTAATAGGAAAAATATTTTCAATTCAGTGTTGACAGTAATTTCATGTTGGAATCGGGAAAAAGAAAGTGATAACTGAAGAATTAATGCGATTATAGTGTTGTGTGCGTTATGTGATATAGCTACAACCATCAGCGACACGGTCTTGTAGCTTTATAGTTTCACGGCTATTGGAGCAGAATACATTCAGCATTAGAGCAGGTAAGATAATAGTTGTATTACTTTATTATAAAACATAAGTAAAGTTTCTTCGGCTTTATAATCTCGAGAAGCCTTGATTATCTGGCTGCAAAGCATTAAATTTTTCCATAACTGAATACGGTCCGGATCTTCGTGCTGCTAAGGGGCGTCGCTACCATTATGCCAGCGGGTAGTCTCTAATAGCTCTCTAATAGTAGAATAAACCTAAATACTTGTGGTCTAGGAACCCATTATACCCAACGAGGTACCCCTGGGTACCGGCCTGACTTCAGACAAGTAGTAAAGACAGGTCGCAACTTAAATGAATGTTGCTAAAATCATTAAATCACTTAAAATACTCCTCTTATCGCGTTCGACCAATCGAAATCGATTGATTCTGGTGAATCGAAATCGTTTCCCATGCATCAGCACACAATCTACCCCTTTTTGAGCTACGAAAAAAACAAGTCGCGGAGGTTTTATTGCAAAACGGCACCATCAACCTGCGATAGATGAGTTTTTATTTGTGCGTCGTTCATACAACCACAAACCCCGGTGCTCGGTAAAGCGTCGTAAAATATCGTTCGGATTGCAAATCGTTAAAGACATCTGTCCGCTAGCATCTGTGCTCGCGAATCGTACGAAAGGTTCACGCAACACGGTGGCAAAGAAGCTTACATAAAAACGGTTATTAGCATGTTTTAAATGAATGGCACAAAAAAGAAAAACCGACTTCCACCCCAGGCCTAGAAAATAGGTCACATTTGGCGGATGTACAATTTTACGCACGTTGGTGCGGGGGCTTTGATCCGGTGGTTTAACGATTATTGGAAAACGGGGAACGATAAAAACGAGCAGACAAAAAAAAACTTGTATTTAGCTGGTTTTATATTTATCATTTTGAATCAATTTTTTGTTACGATTTAATTAAAAGATGTTGATGGGGATGTGATAAAAATAGTAAAATAGAAAAGTGATGATAACTAGGAATGTTTAATTATCTCTTCCAATGCCTTCTTACAACATAAAAGATCATATCACGTGTTGTGACTTTCCCCAAACACCACATACTCAACACATCCTTGAGTGCGTCCTCTGCTTCAGCCCTATCTACTTCAATCCGGTTTTATTGTTTTGTTTAAGGCCTATTCCTCGACACTTCAAAAGCCGGTTGACGCTGAGGTGATGAGTTATAAACAAACAAATTATAGCACACAAAATATGTGAAATCTTTTTTTGTTTGCGTATACGAACCACACACCGAACACCAATAAATGCCCAATATCTGACCGTTATGGCAAGTCTCATCGTCCCAACATTGCCGGTCTTTTGCCGGTCGCGTGCAAAACTTAACGAAATCGGGTGATCGGGGGTCCGTTTTGCTGTTTTATTTGTCCTCTCGTTTTTGTCGTGCGTGGTACCGGTTTTTTTGTTGCTTTTCTTTTGTCGAATGAAGGCGCTGATTTTTTGGCAAGTTTACGATGATGTAATGTCGGATGAGTTGAAAAGTTCCTAGGGGGTTAAGAATGTATATTTGTGTAGCATTTTAACAGTATGCAGAAGAAACAAGACTCAAAATTGCTGTATGAAGTCACTATAATCACTATAATCCAATATCTTACACTGCTCTTGTTAATACACTTCGTAAAACCTTTATTTTACTGAACAAGACATCGAGAATAATGAAGACTAGTTAAACCAACAACATAAATTTAATGAATAAAACGTTTTACTTAGTTTGAAGTTTTTGTGACACCTTGTTAGGGTCTTTACAATTTGGACTATTATTAATTAATTGATAAAACAACAGTCCTATGGAAAATTAAATTAAAAAAAAGTACTTTAAATATGGGGCGGCCCGGTGGTGTAAACGATAACGGCGCCGGTCTTCACACGGCAGGACCGGGGTTCGAATCTCGGCGGACCATCTCCCCGTACGCAGGACTGACTATCCAGCAACGGGTAAAACTAAGTCATAGAGAGCTAGCAATAGCAGGCCAAGACCTCACGAGGTTGTAGTGCCAAGGAAGAAGACTTTAAATATGTTTTTCTAAATTGCTTCTTGTGATTTGACAGCTCAGAGCAGTACTTATCAGGTACAGTGCGTGGTTGTTGATTAGTGAGCAATTGATTACCTTATTTGAGTCTACTAAAACCTCAAATAGTCCTGAGGTTGGATGATCGTCTTGATGATCGATAGTCTAAAATTCCTGTCGAGAACTTAACTATCAGTACAGATGGAATGGATTAGAAACTTTTCAATCCATTTATCAGTTTTACCTTGATTGGCTATTGCTGTTATCTGAGATTAGAGGCCACTAAAACGAGCAGTGCGTATCATCTTGCAGAACATCGGACGGTAGAAAAAGGTGACGTTTTCCTGCCATAATACTCTAATTGTGACTCCTTTATTCCTCAAAGACAATCATCAAACATGGCTGTAACAACACCGGTCCCGAAACGTACCGAGATGCTTCCTTTTGGTAACTGCCCACGGGTTGACCTACTGCCAAACTTGTGACGCCGTACCGGTGAAAGTGAACGAGCGATCATGGCTAAACGATGTAGCCCGAGGGCCTTCTACATGTTCGTGTGTGCGTCTGGCACATGATTGAGTCACGGGATGTTGCAAAAAAAAAAAACGTAAGCAACCAAACGGCAACCTTCCTGCCTTCACTTATCCTCCAAAACGGGTTAAAGGGTGCCTCCCCCAGTAGGTGATGGAAAGTATCGAAATAAAATTAAAAAAGGCACACACCATCAAGCTCGGTTACAGCAGCGCGTGGGTCACCTGCAAGGGTCGCAAAATCCGTAAATGGTTTAGCCTTGCGAAGTCAATCAAAAAGTAGTCGGTTCGGTTGGAAAATAATATCCTGCCGTGATTGGAACGCATCAGAGTGGCGTTTTGTTTTTGTTTTCTTCGAAAGTGGCAAATTTGGTAAGCCGAAGTTTTAGTTGTGCTTCCAAGACACAATCGATCGTTTTGTGGTTCCTTGTACGGGGAGGGGTTTTTATTTTGAGCGAAGGAATACTAGCAGAACGACACACTGAGCCACTGAATGCGTGCCGGTAAAGGAAGTGTAACCTTCCAGAAAATCCCACCACAAGAAGAAGCTTACCTGAAGATGAAATTTGAAACGAAATCCTTCACCGGGGTGTTGTATATTATGCAATTTACTTTTGGAGTTTGTGACACGTCTTTGACGTCCCATCACTTTGCAGTATTGGTCAGTGTAGTATGGCCTTTTTGTTACATTCAATATGGCCTAAGGTGAAAAGGCTTATAGTTACGCACAGAGCTTAATTGATGGGACCTTGTGAAGAATTGATCTTCAGCAGAGTTTATAGGATTGTAACGAGAATTCACTAAGTTGCCGTGTACCACAATCTTCTCACAAGTTTTCTCTTTATTACAAGTTTGAGGACCGGTTTTTAACGAATGTTGATTAAGTCATCATAAACTTAATCCATAAAACTCGGATGGATTGACCTGGAGCTGTTACTGTACAT